>JASDQU011401726.1:0-16056 GCA_032191745.1 Picea mariana
TGATGGTTATTCATGGCTTTTTATAGCCTAGCATGGGGTGTTTATGTAACCTCTTTGGAGTGTGAAAAGGGGCACTTTAGGGCTCAATTAGGTCTTTGACCAGCCCACCATGCGGATTGAGCTCGGATTTGGTGTCAAATCGACTTGGGAGCTGATCCATTAGTGGTTGGGAGGCTGACCAGTTTCAATAAATGCGTCGTTTAGCAGGTGTGCGGGTTTTTTTCCCAATAACTGCACATCGTGCGCGCATGCGCGCATTGTACGTTGCTATTACACGCATATGCACGCGCACCCTGGTTCTGTAAAGTGCCCTTCAATTTTGGTCATTTTGTATAGTTTTTTGACCCTTTTGCCATGCTGTGGAATTAATCTTGTGCCATGAATAACTTCTTTCCTGTTTTGACGATGCGGAGTTCTTGTCGCCATGTACAGACGAAATTTCAGTGATAACAACTGGTATGTATAATTATTTAAGGACTCACATAGAGAGAAAGGGCATCTCATATGTTCATTGACTGAAGTGGTGACATAATGGATGTCAGTAAGGTTGGGTAGGAATGATGTAGCTGGATTAGGTTCGTTCTGGAAGCTTTGGCGTACTGCGGCTAATGTTTGCCGGAAGCGTGGAAGTGTTGGGCAATGGTGTGTATAATGGCCATATTTTGAACATATAGTGCAAGCAAATTTGGTTCACAACCCTTTACTACTTGAGTGAGAGGTGGGGGTGGCAGTACTTTCTATGGTGGTGAGCGTTGATGGTTTTTGATTGAGTGGAATCAGGTTCCATAACTTGGGTAGAGATGGGCAGTTGTTGGTTTGGTGTCCATCTTTCTCACATTGCGTGCAAGGGGGTTGGATTTGCGGGGGAAGTGGAGCTATGGGTGCCTTCTTCTTCCTCCTACCCCCAGCTGTGGCAGGGAGGGTAGTGAGAGGGGGTGTAGAGGGTATGATGGGAGTGAGTATGGGAATCGTCATTGGGATTCCTTTCGTTTGGGGTGGAAGGTATGGTCGAGGGACCATCTATGGTGGATGTAAATACCAAACTAGAATTGCTAACACCATATTAGGGAGGGTAAGCGTTGCGGCTAATTGAAAAAATTGTACGCCAGGTGGAGGGTAGAAAAAGGGGATTTGAGCAATGGCTTGGGTAAATGTCTCCCAAACTGGGATATGTCCTTGGGGAGAGGTGAAATCGTGGACTGGTGGAGTCGACGAGTTCACAGGAGGCTTGTGAGGGGGGAGCTCTGTGACTAGTGGGATGCCAGATATGATAGAAGCCTCCCTAGGAGGAAGGGTATCCTTTATGTCAGTTCCGTTGGATGATACGACGCATACTTGATTGGAAGGATGAAGGAGTGGTGGTGCTCCATGCTAAGTTCCTAATAATGATGGGTCTTTGAAAANCAATGTTGGCAGATGAGTTAGGTTCGTAATGTGAGACTTGGTCAATGGTAACGATCTTCCCGTTATGGGGGAACATCATTGTTCAAAATACGGAAGAGGCAAATTCCTTCATAGAGTACATGTAGCTACGACCAAACATGATATTATAATCGAGTGGGGCATTGATAACTTCAATGTCGATGAGAATAGTCTTCAGGAGACGATGGTCGTCCATCATAAGCTTGTAAGGTAATGGTAGATGGTATGAGTTCGGGGGAACCAAGTTTCTGCCATACCGATTTGGACATAATGCATGTGAATGCACCTTCATCGATGATGCATCGATGAACTGTAATGTTCCAAATTTTCACTGGGATTTGAAAAGCGATCAAAGCGGGAAGGTGAGGTTCTCCGCTGTCGAGATCAAATGTAATGAGTTGATTATCTGCGGGATCGATTGCCCCCAAGGCGGAAAGTAATGATTTCCACTAAGTGGGACAAGTCTGAAGGACTTCTAAGACTGACATGGCAGCTATGGATTGTGCTAAGTCATCAACCAAACTGTAATTATGAGCTACCCTAGCCTGTGGGTTTTGGACATTCATGTGCAATGGGATGTGAGGGATGTGAAGAGATGGTTCTAATTTAGGGCGAGGGATCACCAACGGGGGTCCCGCTGGTGTGGGGGTTGTTTCTGGGGGAATGGGAGGAGACTTAGTGGGTGCATGGTACTGACGATTATGTGTTTGCAGAAGGATTTCTTCCTCACTGGTGAGGAGGATAGTTCAATCTGCGGGATTGTTTGGGTTGAGGTACTGTCCCAACTGTGGTGGGGTAGGCTGTATCTCTTGTTGGGTGTTCATCACACCTTGGTGCAGAATAGGATTCTGCAGCACAGTTGGGGGGGGGTTGTTGCACGTATTGTTTTGGGGCCTGCTGAGGGGAAGGCGATGCTAGAGGATGTGGTAGACTGCTTGAGTCTTCCAGCCATTTAAAATCAGCGATTTGGGGGCAATGATGAGTATAATGATAGAACTCACTGCAAAGGGTACAAGGGAAATAGGTTTTGATAGTATTGTTATTTCTCCCTTGACGCCTATTGTTATTCCACCCTTGGGGGTTTTGATTCCCTGGGTTCTGGTTGCCCCCAGTAGGTTGGTTCTGCTGGGGTTGATTCCCACTTTGACCTAGGTTGTTATTATTCCTATTTCTTCCTTTCTTTTTGGCATTATTCGATGGGTGTGTCAGATTTTCCATATTCAGCGATTCGAAATTTTGATATTGCTGAACGGGAGAGGGTTGAACAAAATTCATCCCCACGTGAGGATGTGGGGGAGCCATGGGTTATGGGGGACAAGGAAATGGAAAGTACGTATTCTGTGGGGGTAATGATCCATAAGGTACATAGGAAGGCGTGGCCCTTTTTCTAGTACTATAAGCTGAGGTAGAGGGGGAACCGGAACTTGTTTGAATAGGTGGGTGTATGGGGGGTGTCAGTGGTGGCCGATTGATGGGTGCAAGCATAACAACAGGGTATGGTTGTTGATAAGGGGGTGGGGGGTAATAAGAGGTGCCCCCATATGCCGACGGATATTGTGGTGTGCCATACATTGGTGGTTGTCGGGGTTGCAGACCGTGGTGAGTGGTATTACCAATCAGTCTGTCTGTTGAGTGAGACATCCCAGGTTTGTCTTGGCCAAACGACACGGGTTTTGGGAGATCACGAAGTATAGTGTATAAGTACCCTGGATGTGAATAGATGAGGTCATATTGTTGAGCCTTATTGATAGCTTCTTCTTCTGATTAAGGGAAGGTGGAAGCTACATCCTTACCGAGAAGAGAGACAAGTGATCTGAGAAACCAATCAAGGCATTGTTGGTTTCAGCTTTGCACAAACTACATTGTCTACGCCACTTGTGAATGTGATCAGCGATATGTGTGGTTGAGGTTTGTTTGAAATTAGAGAGTAGTTCCAGACCATTGTCATGGCGGATTGATAATCGGAATAAGGTCAAAAATGCTTTGGCCAAGGACTCAAAAGTTGCATGGGACCCCGTATTTTCATCTACATACCATTTGGCTGATGGGCCAGTGAGTGTGCATTGAAATAATCATAGTCTGATGGAATCATCCATAATGCTATTGGAAGAGCACCATAGGTGGAAAGTCATGACATGGTTGGCAGGGTCATCTCCTGCCTTTCCTTCAAACTTGGGGATGTCTAAAGGTAGTTTGGTGGGCATTGTAGGCCATGTGGTGTCATGCAATATAGAATCATTAGCGAGTTTGCTTAGATCTGGTATGTTAATAGAGGCCAAATATGGCATCTATAGTGGGGGGGGAGGATTAGCTCCAGCCATGGTGTGAGTGTGTTGTGAACCTGATCCCTGAGGGGGACTAGGTGGGTTGGTGCTTCCCCCTTGAGAGGAAGTGGGTCCTCCGCTTTTGTGTAAAGGAGAGCGAGTGGACGAAGGGACTTAAGAAGTGGACCCAAGTAATGTGGAACCAAGTAAAGCTGATCCTAGAACAGTGGCACTCATAGGAGTGTGTGAAGGTGGTGCCGATGAGTTGGCAAGACTAGGAACTCCCCCTAAAATAGGAGGGAGGTTTAGTAAGAATCTGGAACAATGGGGGTTTTGTGGGTCCCCTATGATGTCTGACTAGCTGAGTGGATGTGTGCAAAATGTGATGAGAGAAAAATAAACAAGAGCCTTTGTTGCAAATTTTGAACTTTACACAATATATATATCTA
Source organism: Picea mariana (assembly GCA_032191745.1). Lineage (NCBI taxonomy): Eukaryota > Viridiplantae > Streptophyta > Pinopsida > Pinales > Pinaceae > Picea > Picea mariana. The sequence goes on from JASDQU011401726.1 coordinate 4,136, forward strand.
GATCAAAATGTAATAAAAAGTGCTTCATACATAAAGTGTTTTGAAAAAGAGGCATATATGTGGATAAGTGGGCTTTGTCCACATGGGGAATCAAAGAAAACAAATGCTCGTGTCCTACAAGATGTAACGTCCTTACTCTCAAATTGCACTGGACTTTCCAATAGTACTCAACAGTGGGGTCTGAAGTCACCGAAAGAGAAACTAGTGAAGGATGAAATAATCAGTTATAATGAGGGGAAAAGGGGGCATATCCCAAAAGAGTTGGCGATATTTCCCAATAGCCACACAAAATCTGATCAAGGTGCAATTGCAGCCCACAATTTCCACCTGGGTAGATGTCCTAAAATTTGGTCACTAGGTACCTCGGTCAAAGTGCGGCATTTAGATTTTCGGCCTAAGAAATGGGTCACAGGCTGAATCCCGTCTAAGAGGTGGGTGCCTCAAGGGGGGATGCACAGAACAACTGACCCTTGGCCTTCAACCCTTCACGGGTATCTCCCTGCCTTATGGTGTTAGTAACACTTGACTTGGAGGATTTTCAATTCCTTATTTGACAACTTCTATGGTTTTGACAATGTGAGAACTAGATAACGGGGAGTTTTTTGGATGCCTATCCCCGAAATCCTACCTAGACTAAAAATTTCTTTTGGCACCTCCTATGGAGGAAAAATTAGTGAGTTTTTAGAAAAAAAGTTAGATCTAGTTGTTTGAGAGATTGGGGGTGTGAACCAACCTCGTTGAAATTAAATGGGAGTGGATAGTTTCATCAATAAACGGGTGGGGTGTTTCGGAATCCCTTTGGAGGAAACTTACTTTGACCTCCAAATTTCAAGAAGAAACTATGTGAGTGATATGTGACTTTTGTGTGTGAATGAGTGAAAGTGTGCCAATGTTTTAATGAATTAGGTGTCACCTTGCTGCATGTGGACTTTGCTTGGTCCTTACAAGTGTTGATTACCTAATTAACTAAATGCCTTTGGTACAACCTTGCGTAATTCAAAAGTCCCTAGGAAGCTAGCATGTGGAAATGTGGGTCCATTACTATTCCTTTAACTCCCTATTGTGATTTAATCTAAGAAAACTTTGAAACTATCCTAGATTGTGATCATGTGGGCATGTATGGGCCCATTACAAAACCTTTAAACTTCCCTAGTGATTTAATCTAAGAAAGTAAATTTCAACACTATCCTATCTTTGTATCATGTGGGCATGTATGGGCCCATTACAATCTTAAGATGTGTTTGAAAAAATGAACTAAGAGGAGTCCCAAGAAGGGTTGTTTTCCTCTCCTAAAGGTTTTAATCTTCTTAAGGGAGATGAAATTGTCCTACAATCTTTTTCTGATTCTTAAGGTCGCTTGGAGGTGCGAGAGAAGAGCATACTAAGCTATTTTTATCCAACTTATAGTCCCAATGCAAGTTAGATGTGATTACAAATGATTTCCAACTTATATTTTTAGTCAAAACAAGCCATCCATGTGGCGAAAATGAAAGCAAAAGAGGAAATAATGATTTTAACCCCCTAAGTGTCTATGTGTTTTGAATAATCCCTTTATATGAAGAGAGGACTAAGTGTGGTGCAGCTTAAAACATGCTTGAAATCACTTTTTAAGAAGGCTAAAGGCCTTCCCCAAATCTCAAAAACCTTACAATGTGTAATTTTAGCACAGGTGTGCGGGTCTCAGTGGAGACAGAGGCGCATTGAGCGCATGTGCGCAGACCAAAACAAGCTAATGGGTGCAGGTGCGCATAACATAACTGTGACTTAGGCGCATGTGCGTACGATGCACATCCGTGGGCCGAAAAACCCACGCACAGGTGACACACGGCTGTGAATGAAAATTCCGGATGGAATTCTCCCAATTCAACTTGGAATTGGATGATTAGCAGGTCGGCTTAGGCCGGTTAATGCACCTACAAGTTAAATAATCCAAAAGAAGAGCTAGAAAAACCCAAATGAGGTAGGAAATTTATACCTTTCCCCGGTGGAGTCGCCAATCTGTTGCACCTCTTTCGTCACCTTTGTGAGTAAAATAGAGGTGATTGCAAGCTTAGTTGGGTTTGCTAAGCAGGACAGCTGTAAGGAAAAGGGTTAGAGAAAACAATATATAAAAGAACAACTAAGAATTAAACTAAGAAATAAAACAACAACTAAATTAATGAGCATAGGGACATAAGGACAAAAGAAACAATGAGACCCATGTCACCAATGGTAAGGCTGATATTAGTGAAAGAAAACACCGAGAAGAAAGAGGACTATGAGTCCCTTCTTCCTCCAAGGGAGGGCTCTTGCACCCCCACAAATAAGCTCTTCTTACAACTTTGAAAATGAAAATGGTGAAAGAATTCTTTGCTAATCCACTCAAGGGGTGAGATGGATTTCCCAATCCAATGATGCTAGTATACTCTTGATGAGAATAGAGTATTCCTCAAGATAATAGTGGCAGCATAACTTTGCTATTGAATTCCTTGAAAAATGAAGTGCATCCATGGCCTTTTTAAAGCATTTCTTTGAGGTATTGTCCAACAGTTTGTAGTGTGTAAAGAGGCTAATTAGGGCATTTCTAGGTCTTTGACCAGCCACCCAGTCAAATCCAATCCATATTTGAGTGTCAAATCAATTTGGAAGCTGAACCAGAAGTGGGTGGGAGGCCGACCACTCTCATAAATGCATCGTTTCTCAGGTGCACGGCTTTTTGCGACAATAGTCGCGCATCGTGCGCATGTGCGCGATTCTTGCATTTCTGTTTCACGCATGTGCACGCGAGCCCTGTGTATTCATAGCGCCCTTTAATTTTTTCACTAGTTGTATAGTTTTTGACCCTTTGGAAATGCTTTTGTGGTAATTTTGGTCCATGGGTGACCTCATAACTGTTTGACGATGCTGAATTCTTGTAACCATTTGCGGACGAAATTTCGGTGATAACAATGCGGGTATTCTGCCCGCATAACATATTCATGCTCCCAAGTTGCATCCTCAGGACCGTACCAGGTCCATTGGACCTTTACTAGCTCTATGGATTGATTCTAGAGATGTTTGATTTTCTGGTCCAGAATGCATACCAGATGAACTTGAAAAGTGCCTTCTTGCTCCACCTGAATCACATTCCAATCAATAACATGATTAGCATCAAGTATATATTTTTTAATAAATGATACATGAAATACATTATGAATAGTCATAGATGCAGGAAATTCAATCATATAAGCTACTGGTCTAATCCTCTCTAGGATTTCAAACGACCCACAATATCTAGCTGTCAACTTGGAACAGTTTCCCAACTTCAGGGAACTTTTGTTGGCCTTCACTTTCAAGAATACATTGTCACCCACATTAAACTCCCTGTGATTTCTTCCCTTGTCAACATATCTTTTATTCCTATCTTGGGCAGGCTTTAAATTTATTTTTATCTTTGACATCTGCTCTTCCATTTCCCTGAGTAACTCTGGCCCAACTACTGCTCTATCTACTGGTTTGTCCCAACTTACTGGTGCGTTGTACTTTCTTCCATAAAGTGCCTCAAATGGGCTCATCTTTAGAGATGCTTAATACCCATTGTTGCAGGCAAATTCTACCAAGTGTAGATAATCTTCCCATTTAGATGGTTTGTCCATCATGTACATTCTTATCATATCCTCTATCACTTGGTTCACCCTTTCTGTTTTCCAATCAGACTTGGCATTATAAGTTGTACTGAAGTTCATATTTTTTCATAACCCTTTGAATAATCCCCTCCAGAACTTTGAGGTAAACTTTGGGTCTCTATCAGACACAATTGTCTTGGGAATGCCATGCAAGCATGCTACTTCCCTCATATAAATATAAACAACATTGGTTTCTTTGTGGATAATCTTCATTGGAATGAAATGGGAAGCTTTAGTAATCTTTTCCACCACCACCATGATAGAATCATGTTTCTTGCTCATTCTGGGAAATTTTGTGATGAAATCCATTGTCACAACTTCCCACTTCCACTCAGGAATGGTAAATGGATGCAACAACCCAGTTGGGTGCCTATGCTCAGTCTTGACCTTTTGACACTCCAGGAATTTAGCAATGTAATCAAGGATTCCTTTCTTCATGCTTGGCCAATAGTATTGGATTTTGAGTGCTGCAATTGTTTTCTAATATCCGGGGTGTCCAACATAAGGTGAATTATGCATATCTTTCAATATTATACTCCTCAATTAATGAGAATTGGGTACATAAAATATGTTCCTGTATAGGAGAATTTCATCATTTCCCAATTTATAATCTTCAACCTTCTGCTGCATTTTACCTTGTTGCAATTTTGTTACTAACTCCACGTACTGCAAATATGCTTTTGTAGCCTCAAATTTTTTTCTTTTAAGATCAATTTGATACATGCTAATGGATGTAGCATGTAGTTCATGCACTCTCATACTGAGTGCATCAACCACTTTATTATATTTTCCTTTGATGTGCTTGATATCAAAGTCATACTCACATAGAAGCTCTAACCATCTACTTTGTCTGGAATTTAGATTTGGCTAATCAAATAGATATTTCAAACCATTATGGTCTATCCTCTGCTCAAATATTTTTCCCATGAGGTAGTGCCTTCACTTCTTCAAGGCGTGTACTATGTCTTTCAACTCCAAATCATGGATGGCATAGAGCCTTTCAGGCTCTTTCAATTTTCTAGGATTCAAAACATACCACAAGCCCATTCTGACCGAGGACTCCACCAAGTCCTTCTTTGCATGCATCCATGCAAACCATGAAATACTCATTAGGATCTACAATCCTCAGAATTGGAGCACTAGTTAACAACTGCTTCAATTGCTGGAAGTATTTTTCACATTATGTTGTCCATTGAAACTTCACCCACTTCCTTTGTAAGGAAGTAATCGAGTGAACAATCCTTGAAAAAACTACAATGAATATTTTGTAGTGGCCAGCTAGACCCATGAAGGATTTGAATTTTGTCACATTCTTCGATGTTGTACACCCTTTAATAGCTTCAATATTTCCAGGGTCCACTGCTATTACTTCTTTAGATATGATATGCCCCAAATATTGAATTTGGTTCTGATAAAATGAGAACTTTCTCAATTTGGCATACAGTTGGTGCTCTCTTAACACTTGTAACACCATCCTCAAGTGATGCTCATGTTCTTCTTCCAACTAGTAATACAAAAGGATGTCATCCAAAAAGATAATGACAAACTTGTCTACGTATTCCCAGAAAACACCATTCATTAAGAACATTAAAACAACTGGTGCATTTGATAGCCCAAATGGCACCACTGTGAATTCGTAATGATTGTACCTTGTCCTAAAGGAATTCTTACTGATGTCTTCATCTCTAATTCTCACCTGATGATAACTAGATCTGAGATCAATATTTGAAAATATCCTTGCATTCTTTAACTGATCAAAGAGATCATCAATCATTGGAAAAGGATACTTATTCTTTATAGTTACTTTGTTTAATTGTCTGAAGTCAATACATAACCTCAATGTCCCATCTTTCTTCTTCACAAATAAAACTGGGGCACCCCAAGGTGACACACTTGGGAGTATATACCCCTTCTTCATAAGCTCTTCAAGTTGCATTTGCAACTCCTTCAGCTTTGGTGTACTCATCTTATAGGGATTCTTGGATATTGGAGCTACTCTAGGCATTAAGTTTATAGAGAAATCAATATCTCTCTTTGTGGGTAGTCCTAGTATTTCCTTAAATACATCCCCAAAATATTTCAATACCACGTGATCCTCAAGATTTGGCACCTTATCCTTAGGTTATTCCTCCATATGAGCTGCAAATATTTGGCAACCCTTCCTATAACACTTCTTCAACTGCATTGTTGAGATCTCCCGGACAGTAACTGTCCTAGGAATTCCTTGCACTGTTTTTGGGTTCCCTTCCTCATCCAGGAAAGTAAATTCCTTGTTATGACAGTCTAATAAAACATGGTGTTGTTCCAACCAATCCATACCAATTATACATTCATATGAACCCAAGGGAAAGATGTTCAAATCTGCCTTGGTGCTTAGCCCATTCATGTCCACTGGACATGATTTAATCAACTCAACAACTTTTCTCTTGGTTCCTGTATCCAGATGCACCAGCCAAGATTTCCCATGCTTGCTTCCTGGAAAATTCAATCTTTCCACTACCAGGATCTATATATCTATGACTAGATCTTGAATCTATTAAAATAGTAAAGGCATGGTTATTTATCATACCTTCTACTTCAATAATGTGTGATTGAAACTCTACTTGCTTGTTTTCCAGGGATGCATAGATCCTTGGAACACTTCTTTGCATGTCCTCTACTTTTTCAGCTTGCTGTACATATTGGACAACTCTCACTTTGTCACTTTTGTGAGGACAATCCCTATACTTATGGTCTCCTTTACAACCCCAACATTGAATAGGTGGCTTCCTTGGACTTTTCCTACCTACCTTAGCCATTCTGTGTTCTTTAAAAGATGGTTGTCCTTGAGGACTGTTTCTGAAAAAGGGTGGCTTGTTCCCCTTCTTCCTCTATTCCCTCTTAAACTTCATCTTGTCCTCCCAATCCTTTTGGAAAGTAGGATTTTTTTTTTCGATCATATAAGCACTTGTCTCTTCTTATGGTTTCCTCCAAAGTTTTAGGATCATCATATTGAATTTTATCATTGATGAAAGATGGAATCCCACTCAAATAACTCTGGATCTTAACTGTCTCATATTTGATTAAGGAGACATACTTTTGTAGTTCTACGAATCTCATTTCATACTCATCAATGGCCATGCTACTCAGTTTGAGTTCAAATAACTCTTTCATCTTTTTTTCATAATACCTCTTGGTTAAGTATTTCTTCTTAAAATGCTTCTTGAATTCCTTCCATGTAACATTCTTCTCTCTGATGTGATGCATTTGCACAAGTTGATCCCACCACATAGATGCCTTTCCTTTAAGTTGGTATATATAAATTCTTCCTTCTGCATGAGAAGAATAATTATGTAGTTGGAAATATTTTCTCATGCCCAACAACCATGTCTCAACATCTTCATCTTTCTTGTTCTCTCCATCAAAGGTAGGAGGTATGATCTTGTTCATTTCTCCTTTCAATTCATCCACCCCAGAACTCTTATGCTTCCTGTCAAGGGATGGAATTGAGATGATATGTGCCCTCCTTTAGGATTGTCTTTGAGATTGATGGTGATGTCTTCTATCACTCTTGGATCTTCCTCTTTCCTCAGGGGTCCTGTGGCTTCCTGATTTGTTGGAGCCACTCTCCTTATCCAAATTCTTTTCAATTCTGTCCAGGATCTTCATTAACTTCATATTGAAGTATTCCTGCTTTTCTTTGGCTTTCATAAGCCTTTCATTATCATATTTGTGACTCTTGACATATTTTTAAAATTTCTAATGGTCTCTACCATATTCATGTTATCATCCTTTTCTTCTCCATTTCCATTGGACTTTGTTCCTTCCATACCCAACAAGACTTTCATCCCTCTAATTTCATATTCTTGACTGTAAGCCTCTTGTGCATCATCTATATCTCTGCACTTTGTGATAACTCTTCTCTATTCTGGAAACTATTGATTCTGCAAAAATGTGTAGCCAACCAAACTTTGTCAGGCTAACTATTCTCAATAATTTAATGAAAACACAAACCATTCTAATTCATTAATATATTAGACTTCTTTTCTATTGATTTCCTGAGAAATTGACTATTTAGATCCAATTTCTAGGTGAACAATTATCTTCTACCATTCAATACCTTTTCAATTCCTGCATCCATGCTCAATTCTGAGTTTTGAGAAGGAAGTTATGGATATTTGAACAAGTTGTTTTTTCAGTGATGTTATCCCTGAACATCGATTATTTCATCTTAGAGCTGAATCGACCCTTGGATCCATGATGGATCCTCTCTTTAGGTTTACATGCCTTCTTTACTTCGTTAGGTGTAGGTCTGTACAAATCAAAAACCTTGCGTGCTCCTTCTTTAAGCCCTTTTTTTTTTGTTCTCAAAAACAATTTTTGGGCACCAACCCTTTTTCTTCGGCCCCAAACACATGTGACCATGGGTTGTGATTGAGTGTTGGATGCAAGGCTCTTATCCTATACTTTGGGCCTTCATAACTTTAGGCTTCGAAGGTTTTCCTTTCACATCACCTCATTTCCTTCGAACGCCGAAGTGGTGAAGCTTTCAAACAACTGCTTCTTCAGAGCTTCAAAGCTCCGACACTTAGGATCTTTGGGCTTTCAAAGATTCTCCTTATTCATAATCCATTTACTCTGAAACGCTGAATATTTGAACTTCCAGAGTCTTATCAATACTTACACACCAAAGGGGTGTTGTGTGTAAAAAAAAAAGAGTGTAGAGGTGGCCTAATCAATGGTTGGCACTTGTCTCGTTCTCATTGGCACAAAATACGTACCAAAGACATGAAATATATTGGCACGTGACATTCTTACATTAGTCCACATCACCTTAGGTGATGTCAGTATGCCACATCACTTTGACATTTCGTGACTTCGGAACTTCGAGCTTCGACGAACTTTGCACCTACACACTCGAAATCTCCCAAACACCGAATTTCTGGTGTTAACGCTCTGTAATTTCTCGGCTGAAGAAGAAATTCATGGAGGTAAATATTTAAACCGCTTGGAGTCTTGGATCTAGCCCTCCAAGACTCATAAAGGGCTCTCTCTTCTCGATTTAACTTTGTTTGTATGGGATAGGTGTTAGGCTAGCTATGAAAGTATGGGGTTGGGGTTTTTTGAAATATTTAGATGAGGGTTTGGCTGACAACAGAGGAAAAGGCTATTAGGCATAATGGAGTCAACAAGTTAAAACTAATTGAATGAATAAATAATTAAGAACATTGGTAACCAGGAAAGGTAGCCATGACAGTGGATCTTACCATTTTGTAAGATGGAAAAGAAGAATGGGTTAAGAATCATCTTAAACACAGAGTAGCATTCATCTGAATTCTACATTCATTTTGCAGAAGAAAACATAAACATTTCTTTTAGCCAAATTAGGGTGTACAAGACAAATCCTGAGAATAATTTTTTTATAAACAATGATGGAATAAGACAATATGAGAAAAACGAGAAAATGACAGTTTACATCAGAGAAACTTCACCACCAAATCATAACACAAGAATCTGGAAATCCAATATCTTAATATTCATCCAAAATCACTTCAATCTGTTGATCCTCTTTACAAAATAGAAAGTATGTTTCTGGTTTATCTTCCTATATAGTCCCTCCAGGTCGCACCTTCCTCTTAGGTCAAACCCCCCTCATCCTTCTTTCCTGTGCATATATAGACCAAAATTTCTTTCAGACTTCCTCCCCTCGAGTCATGAATATGCTATCTACAAATAGAAATCAGTTACAAAATAATGACACTTGTAACACTACCATATTTTCTAGGGAACTATTTGACAATAACTACTAGAACTCTGAAAATAATGCTCTGAATGTGTAACTACTACCTGCTTTTGTGGAACCGATTTCCTGACTACTGAAAATACTGATGCCTTGGATTTTGGATCTACCTCCTTTGTTCTGGCAGAATTGGTGTCTTGACTGCCAGCTGCATTCAGAAATATTTCTCAAAAATAGGGATACTCTACCACCTCCTTCCAAGTGTCATGTTCTATTATTATGGATCTAAGCATAAAATCAGAGGTTTGATCTGCTTCCCACCGATATTTCTCCACCAAATTTGGTAAATTAAACTCAAATCCTGTTAATAGGTGTTTATTTTATGTCATGGACATCTGGGTGGTTGATTTCCTTGAAAAATTTGATAAACTATGCTCTATCTCCATGCGCCAGAGGTGTCATTAATTAAATGGAACTCCCTGTCCACTTGGTTGTCCACCTGTGTGTTGACGGTCGAAAGTGACCATCCGTCAACTGGAAGAGAGAGTCCGGTCCGGGGTTGTCTAAATAACCCAAGCTGTTTGGTGTAACTCGTTCTGACGGGTTTAATGGCTCTGTTATCCAATCTAAGAATCCTAAAAGAAACAAATAAAAGAGAGAAATAACTAACTAATTACTAAACACACTATATATATGTACATATGTTCAAATGTAACTATAATAGTTGTATTAAAGAAGAGGATATACAAGTCTCGTTTATTTACATGATTTACAAGCTGCAAGTTTTAATCGAAACTTACAAAAATCGATGTGAAAAATGTTTGCTTCTAAGAAGCAAATAAAGAAAGCACATAAAAATATTTATTGTTTTTCTTTTATAAATTTAAAGAATCTTGCCAAAAAAAGTTAATGAAACATGAACATGTGGATAGTCAAAGCTGAACCATATATCATTGTTTCATTCATAAACAACTTAACTAAATAACACACATAATAACCTATCGCTAATCGACGAAACTTATCTTTCTATGTTGTATGAGCTCCTGCCTGTACTGCTGTTAAGGGAAACCTATAACAGAATAATACTAGCATTTCCAGAATACATTCAAAGAAGTATTTGATATTGGAGTAAATTAATAACAACAGGAAGACAACTAATTAAAAATTGTGTGATCTTAATATAATCAATATTTAAGAACGAAAGAAAACTCAATTCTGGGTATCGATATTATTTATCATTTAACATTAGAAATAAATTCCATAATAATCAAATGATTGATTGATCACACATAAAAAATGGAATAGGAAATTATGGGCAACATATGACATTTATCAGTATGAAAACACCATATGATTGACAAGCTAAAGCTAAAATCAACTGTTATAACATTTTCATAATATAACAATAATGAAAGAATGAAATGGAATAAGTATCACACAGGTCTAAATCCAAATATGAATTACTTTCCCATATTCTTTCTCAAAATCACATGCCCATATTGTAGTCCTGAAAGAATTGTTTTGGATAATAAACTCTTAAAGATTGGAAAAATTAATATATAAATAATAATAATTAACCATGTATTGATAAAAAGGACTAAATCTATTTAAATCAATGCATAATCAATTATTGAAAGAATATGAATATATTATATAAAAATAAAACCATTTTACTTACAGGACAAAAGCCATTAAGCAACCTGGAATTCCATATTCTTCTTTAAAAATACTCGTCCATTCTCCCAAAGCTTTCAGCCATCCATTACTCCATTAGAAAATAAATAAAAAAATTACAAAAACAATAATATACAAAAGAGAAAGGATTAAAATCCTCCTCTCCAATTCTTCAATCCCCTTGGCTCTAATCTTTCTCATATATTTATAAATTGAATGAACAGTCTGGGCGTCACTATTAATTTCCGTCACCTGAAATTTGCCTCTAAAAGAGACCCAAATATCTCTCAAATCATGCATTTTTTTGGGAAAATCTTTATGCGTAAGGTAAATGGGTCCATTTTGGTTCTGGGTTTTCAACCGTTTCTCCAAATTCCTCACGGTTTGGCTGCAATCAGTCCTACAAAATCGTGTGTCTGATCTTGACACCTTTCCAAATTTTATCTGTTGTTGTTCATAAAATTATTTGTAGAAATCCAAAATTATTTTTGGATCAATCATCTTGAACATATTTGGATAATAAAATCAAGCCATGATCATATCCGTATCAAATATTTGATAATAGAAGCCTGTGAAACAAAAAGAAACCTAAATTAATAACCTAAAAATTGTGAATAAAACAAAATCCAGAAAAATAAAAAATGAATTTAATCTAACTATAACTTATAAACAAACATTATTTATATTTTACTTTCAAATATGATCTTAATTCTAGAAGCTTCAAGTTAATGAAAAAAAAATATTAATTTTAGTTTTTTACAAAATCAAACAAATGATAGATAATTCTTTGATTATTATTATTTTGAAATGAGATGCAAAATGAAAAAAGAAATTAATTAATTAACATCACCAAATGATTTTATGAAAATGAGAAACCAACCAAG
>JASDQU011401726.1:16512-40581 GCA_032191745.1 Picea mariana
GTTCAACATTTTCAGATGGATCCCTCTCATCCTGTGAACACAATTCTTCTTGCAATTGAGTGATAGTATTTATAACTACTTCATCATTTGCGATTGAATATGACTGGATGCAAGCATCATAGAGGAGATTTAATACAAATGACATGTCATCAAGATTAAATTTAAAAAGAACATGATGGATTCTTGTCGAAAAGCCTTTTGAAGATGAATCTCCATTGATTAGCAAAGTCTGAAATTCTTCACATATTTGATTGTAATCATAGATTTCAAAAGAATCTAAAAATTCATCTACAAACTGAAACAAATAAAAAATGTGATATGTTGGAAAAGACTCAAACCAATGTTTAATTTGACCCCTAAAAGTAAAAGCAAACAATCTGCACAAAACCTTTAAATCATAAATATCATGCTTGATGCATTTACACAAAAACTTGTTAATATGGTCTTTTGCAGATACATTCCCCCCACCATCGAAGGTGAGTTTGGACAAGAGAGAGACTGTCTTGTTGGGAATATCAGGTAATGAGAAGTGGAAAGCATGTTCCAACACAGTGATTTGGGGAGCCATGGGAAATTAATAAATTTGAAACAAAGACTCCTACAAGGCCAGCTTGTCAGTCTGGCCCTCCTTCTAGCGCCATTTGTTGATGGGCGAAAGTGACCATCCGTCAACTGGAAGAGCGAGTCCGGTCCAGGGTTGTCTAAATAATCCAAGCCATTTGGTGTAACTCGTTCTGACGGATTTAATGGCTTCGTTAGCCAATCTAAGAATCCTAAAAGAAACGAATAAAAGAGAGAAATAACTAACTAATTACTAAACACACTATATATATGTACATATGTTCAAATGTAACAATAGTAGTTGTATTAAAGCAGAGGATATACAAGTCTCGTTTATTTACATGATTTACAAGCTACAAGTTTTAATCGAAACTTACGAAAATCAATGTGAAAAATGATTGCTTCTAAGAAGCAAATAAAGAAAGCACATAAAAATATTTATTGTTTTTCTTTTATAAATTTAAAGAATCTTGCCAAAAAAATTTAATGAAACATGAACATGTGGATAGTCAAAGCTGAACCATACATCATTGTTTCATTCATAAACAACTTAACTAAATAACACACATAATAACCTGTCGCTAATTGACGAAACTTATCTTTCTGTGTTGTATGAGCTCCTGCCTGTACTGTTGTTAATGGAAACCTATAACCGAACAATACTAGAATTTTCAGAATACATTCAAAGAAGTATTTGATATTGGAGTAAATTAATAACAACAGGAAGACAACTAATTAAAAATTGTGTGATCTTAAGATAATCAATATTTAAGAACGAAAGAAAACTCAATTCTGGGTATCGATATTATTCATCATTTAACATTAGAATTAAATTCCATAATAATCAAATGATTGATTGATTACACATAAAAAATGGAATAAGAAATAATGGGCAACATATGACATTTATCAGTATGAAAACACCATATGATTGACAAGCTAAAGCTAAAATCAACTGTTATAACATTTTCATAATATAACAATAATGAAAGAATGAAATGGAATAAGTATTACAGAGGTCTAAAGCCAAAGATGAATTACTTTCCCATATTCTTTCTCAAAATCACATGCCCATATTGTAGTCCTGGAAGAATTGTTTTGGATAATAAACTCTTTAAGATTGAAAAAATTAATATATAAATAATAATAATTAACCATGTATTGATAAAAAAGACTAAAGATATTTAAATCAATGCATAATCAATTATTGAAAAAATATGAATATATTATATGAAAATAAAACCATTTTACTTACAAGACAAAAGCCATTAAGCAACCTGGAATTCCATATTCTTCTTTAAAAATACTCGTCCATTCTCCCAAAGCTTCCAGCCATCCATTACTCCATTAGAAAAGAAATAAAAAATTTACAAAAAAAATAATATACAAAAGAGAAAGGATTAAAATCCTCCTCTCCAATTCTTCAATCCCCTTGGCTCTAATCTTTCTCATATATTTATAAATTGAATGAACAGTCTGGGCGTCACTATTAATTTTCGCCACTTGAAATTTTCCTCTAAAAGAGACCCAAATATATCTCAAATCGTGCATTTGTTCAGGAAATTTTCTATGCGTAAGGTAAATGGGTCCATTTTGGTTCTGGGTTTTCAATCGTTTCTCCAAATTCCTCACGGTTTGGCTGCAATCAGTCCTGTAAAATCGTGTGTCTGATCTTGATGCCTTTCCAAATTTTATCTGTTGTTGCTCATAAAATTATTTGTAGAAATCCAAAATTATTTTTGGATCAATCATCTTGAACGTATTTGGATAATAAAATCAAGCCATGATCATATCCGTATCAAATATTTGATAATAGAAGCATGTGAAACAAATAGAAACCTAAATTAATAACCTAAAAATTGTGAATAAAACAAAATCTAGAAAAATAAAAAATGAATTTAATCTAACTATAACTAATAAACAAACATTATTTATATTTTACTTTCAAATATGATCTTAATTCTAGAAGCTTCAAGTTAATGAAGAAAAAATATTAATTTTAGTTTTTTACAAAATCAAACAAATGATAGATAATTCTTTGATTATTATTATTTTGAAATGAGATGCAAAATGAAAAAAGAATTTAATTAATTAACATCACCAAATGATTTTATGAAAATGAGAAACCAACCAAGATATTATTTAATGAAGTATTGAACACATTATTCAAAATAGTCAAACTTGCTAATGAGCAAAAGAAATGAACACATAATCATAATTTAAACAAAAGTAAACATTTGATAAAAATTAACGTTTTGTTTAAATTGAGATTTTTATGCTCGTTTCTAACTTTTGACATATACTCTTGTAATGAATGTTTCATACTATAGTAAATGTCTTAAGTTTGTCTCGAAGCAAGCCAAGGCATAGAACTATTTGAAAAGGTTGATTCTGTAGCTCATTTTAATTATCAAGATTCTAATAGGGGCCCTTTAAATTTTGTAAAAATATAGGGGGAGTTGTTGGGGCCCAACACTGTGATGGATCCTTTTTTGTTGTCAATCTGTCATGATCATTCAATATTTCCTTTATAAATTGTTGAGGCTGGTCTTTTTCCATCACAATTTGTTTTAATGTCCAGTTTGAATACCGCTCAAAGAGCTTAAAAAGAATGTTCTCTAATTCACCACGGTCCATTCTGGTTCTCTTCTTTTCTTGGCTCTTAATTGGTGCAACAGACCCTCTTCTATCCTTCGATAGTATTGACGAAAAATCCATCATTCCTTGCATGGGATTGTAGCCTCCACGATCATTATCTATAATTGCACTTGTCTTGTTCTGAAATTAGATTTGTTTGTCCTTCTTCGACATAGTTGCTGGTAGTCATCAATATTTTGACTGTGAGGCTTCATATCAAATTTATGCTCGACCTTCCCATCAATAGATATTTCTCCTTCACTGTCCTCTGAAAATATATACATGGGGATAATATCATTAGACATGTTCAAGGTGTATCTTTTAGGTACAGTAACAGATCCATTTGCAGCGACTTCCATCATAAACTCTGATTTAATACTGTGAGTTGATTGAGTTTGGCTCACAGTAGAAGACACCTCTTTCCTTTCCACCTTTCTCTGTGTTGCAGGGGGTGTTGTTGGATCTTCAACCTTATTTCTTCGAGGATATATTGACCAACTCCTCCGCCATATGAAGAAAAAGCTTTTCCTTTGCCTTGTTGACTAAACTCAAACAAACATCTCAGTGGATCTATTCACCCTAGATTTGGGCATTTGTCAATTCTCAGATTCTTCAAGTAGCCATCATTGGGATCCTTGGAAAGTGACAACCTATGATCCAGCCAATACAAAAGAATCCCTAGGGGTAGCGAGTACAACACTATTCCTTTGACAGTTACCTTGATTTTCATTTTGACATTTGGTACCTGCTGGGTGATTCCTTTGACACCTTAGGCACCCGATACATCCTTTGGATAATTGCACTATCGCTTGTATGTATTGTATTGACTTGGTGCTATGTCTACGTCGCATGGAGTGTTGGAGCTGGAGCTAAAACTTGGCCCTCGGGCCTAACATTTTGTTGGAAATTTCAATAAAATTATTTAAACAAGCCTGCATAAGGCCAAGAGCCTAATTTTGGCCTTTCCTCCTCCCTATGTGTTGGTGATTGTATGCTGGAATTTGGATTATGTGTTGTTGATGTTGCGTGCTAACCCCCAACATGCCTTGTGTTGTTGTTGATGCAGATTGCGTGGAGCTAGAGCGTTGGAGTGTAAATTTGTCCTCCGGGCTAAGTTTTGATGAAGCATGATAGAAAATGCGAAGGTAAAAAGGCCTAAATATGAAAACTCATAACAACACCAAAATTAAACGTTGGGTATGTCCAAACATGATCAAAATAGTGGAAACAAAGGCTGTGGAGCATTATTTGATGCCAAGGAGGCTGAGCATTCTAGCACTTCTGAATTGGAATTTCCATCAATTAAACTTTCTTGGTAGCTATTTAGTTCTTCAATAAGTTCATCCTTTGTACTGTTACAGGAAGTAATCATCGGTAAACCACCAGGAGCCATGAGATTTAAAACAAAACCCCAATAAATAATCCTTTTAACTGCACCATCAAGATGAACTACAATAGCATCTAAAGTCCCTTTATCATTGATAAGTCTAAACTGCCTCTGTAGTTTGGACTCCAATATATCATCTGCCAAGAAGTTGATACTGGTAAATCCATCCCGAATGGCAAGATTTTGAGCCAATTCCACTGTTGCTTCACTATAATCCATTCCAGTCAAGTCTGAAAATCATTGCTTTGCAAGTGCTTGAAGGAATAGTCCATTCCCATTTCCAATATCAATGACACTCCAACTTGCTAGCTTTTTAGCTGTTGCCTCTGAATTTTCCTCCTCTAACTTTATGTTAGTGACACCTTCTTGATCTATATTATGGCCCTGCTTAAAACTTGAGCATAGTCTTACTGTCCAAGTAGCAACAGACTCCATGATCTCAACTCCAAACCAAATTTCACCAACATGGCCATGCTCATGAAAGTTTTCTGAATCATCTGCATATGCAGCATCCCAGTTACTCTAAAGACCTAGCACTGATGGCTCCACATCAGTATCCTGTTCATCCTTGTCTGAACTGTGATAGAAGTTAAGAAGTGTTGAGAGTTTTCTGCTGCCTTCACGTTTTTGCTATGTGCCATGAGTCATCTACGTTATGCCCAAAATATGTCTGAAAAAGATATCAGTCAGAATACTAAATTTCCCTATAAGTTATAGGGTCCTAACATAGGCTCCACCTGGGGAAGATAGCTCCGAAGGAGATGTCTAGAACAATTGAACTCTGGGAACTTGATGATCGATGCCTTATCCATTGGGCTATCCCCAACTTCAAACCAACAACCTGCACTATGACTTATGATCTTCAACTGAAATCATAACTCTCTGCAAACTGAAGTCTGGATCACACATGAACTAAAAGCTGAAAAGCAATCTGAAACTGAAACTAGAAAGATGCTCATAGTACTGAGCTTATTTGCGCCCATCTACCTACCCTAATCTACTTGACAATTTTATTGAATTAGGTAATACATAAATGCCAATTAAGCCAGTCAAGTAGCTGCAAAAGCAAATGGACAACTTGACTGCTTGTCAGTGAAATTATAAGTGTACCTTGATTATGTGTCCTCATAATAAAAAACGTAATATGAAATGGCAACTGCTGACATATTTGGTCTTTATAGAGGATACATGTCTAAAAATTCAAACTAACATGAACCTCCATGTAATCCGCTATAGGATCAATTAAAACATGATGCATGATATTCGCTCCTAGATCTTCGATGACTAGTTGATCAGTTGCATCCTCAAAATTAAATCCTGCATCTAAAACTTCATCCTTATAGTTGAAAATATAAACATCATCAATCTGTAAATCAACAGGTAGTATGATTTCCTCTTGCTTTGGAGAAGGAGGATTTTCCAAGAATTCTTTGAGATCTCAGAAATTATATGACTGAATTTGAGAATCCAAAAGTTCAATATCATTTTCGAACTTTTCAACAACTAGCTCAAGAAAACAAATTTTACTTTTAGGAGAAAATTTGCTCGATTCCAAAATACGAAACACAGTTGTTAAAAAGTCTTCGTCAATGTGAAATTTTGCTAACTTATTCCTATATTCTTTTAAATCTTCAGGAGATAGAGGATTTACCACATACCCTGTCATCTTGAATCATCATCAATGCTTTGAAATCTAGATTCTTCGGTAGTGAAGTCACTAGTGAACTTTGCAGCTCGGGATCTTGAACAATGGAGTCGCTAGGTGAATGGTACAACCTTCCTATGTTTGGCTTCTGTTCACCATCAAAAGTCAAATCTGAACTTGTTATATTTTCCTAGGGAACTTGAAAGCTCGTTCCCCAGTATGGTTGCCAAAATCTTAATGCTCTGTAATTTCTCGATTGAAGAAGAAATTGATGGAGGTAATTGTTTCAACCGCTTCGAGTCTTGGATCTAGCCCTACAAGACTTAGGAAGGGCTCTCTCTTCTCGATTTAACTTCGTTTGTATGGGATAGGTGTTAGGCTAGCTATGAAAGTATGGGGTTGGGGTTTTTTGAAATATTTAGATGAGGGCTTGGTTGACAACAGAGGAAAAGGCCATTGGGCATAATGGAGTCAACAAGTTAAAACTGATTGAATGAATAAATAATTAAGAACATTTGTAACCAGGAAAGGTATCCATGACAGTGGATCTTAATATTTTGTAAGATGGAAAAGAAGAATGGGTTAAGAATCATCTCAAATGCAGAGCAACATTCATTTGAATTCTACATTCAATTTGCAGAAGAAAACATAAACATTGCTTTAAGCCAAATCAGGGTGTACAAGACAAATCCTAAGAATAATTTTCTTATAAACAATGATGGAAGAAGACAATATGAGAAAAAAGAGAAAATGACAATTTACATTAGAGAAACTTCACAACCAAAACATAACACAAGAATCTGGAAATCCAATATCTTAATATTCATCCAAAATCACTTCAGCCTGCTGATCCTCTTTACAAAATAGAAAGTATGTTTATGGGTTATCTTCCTATCTAGTCCCTCCAGGTCGCACCTTCCTCTTAGGTCGAACCCCCCTCATCCTTTTTTCCTGTGAATATATAGACCAAAATTTATTTTAGCCTTCCTCCCCTCGAGTCCTAAATATGCTATCTACAAATAGAAATTAGTTACAAAATAATGACACTTGTAACACTACCATATTTTCTAGGGAACTATTTTTGTTCTGGTGGAATTGGTGTCTTGATTGCCAGCTGCATTCGGAAAGATTTCTAAAAAATAGGGATACTCTACCACCTCCTTCCAAGTGTCATGTTCTGTTATTATGGATCTAAGCATAAAATCATAGGTTTGATCCGCTGCCCACCGATATTTCTCCACCAAATTTGGGAAATTAAACTCAAATCCTGTTAATAAGTGTTTATTTTATGTCATGGACATATGGGTGGTTGATTTCCTTGAAAACTTAGATAAAATATGCTCTATCTCCATGCGCCAGAGGTGTCGTTGATTAAATGGAACTCCCTATCCACTTGGCTGTCCACCTGTGATAGTTCCTTTTTTGTTGTCAATCTACCACAATCATTCAATATTTCCTTTATAAATTGCTGAGGCTGGTATGTTTCCATCACAATTTGTTTTAATGTACAATTCGACTGCCGCTCAAAGAGCTTGAAAAGAATGTTCTCTAATTCACCATGGTCCATTCTGGTTCTCTTCTTTTCTTGGCTCTTAATTGGTGCAACAGACCCTCTTCTATCCTTCGATAGTATTGACAAAAAATCCATCATTCCTTGCATGGGATTGTAGCCTCCATGATCATTATCTATAACTGCACTTGTTCTGTTTTTGAAATTAGATTTGTTTGTCCTTCTTCGACATAGCTGCCGGTATTCATCAATATTTTGACTGTGAGGCTTCATATCAAATTTATGCTCGACCTTCCCATCAATAGATATTTCGCCTTCACTGGCCTCTGAAAATATATACATGGGCATAATATCATTAGACATGTTCAAGGTGTAGCTTTTAGGTATAGTAACAGATCCATTTGCAACGAATTCCATCATAAACTCTGATTTAATACTGTGAGTTGATTGAGTTTGGCTCACAGTAGAAGACACCTCTTGCCTTTCCACCTTTGTCTGTGTTGCAAGGGGTGTTTTTGGATCCTCAACCTTATTTCTTTGAGGATATATTGACCAACTCCTTCGCCATATGAATAAAAAGCTTTTCCTTTGCCTTTTTGACAAAACTCAAACAAACATCTCAGTGGATCTATTCACCCTATATTTGGGCATTTGTCAATTCTCATATTCTTCAAGTAGCCGTCATTGGGCTCCTTGGAAAGTGACAACCTGTGAGACATCCGATACAGAAGAATCCCCAGGGGTAGCGAGTACAACACTATTCCTTTGACAGTTACCTTGATTTTCATTTTAACATTTGGTACCTGCTGGGTGATTCCTTTGACACCTTAGGCACCCAATACATCCTTTGGATAATTGCGTCGTCACTTGTATGTATTGTATTGACTTGGTGCTATGTCTACTTCGCATGGAGCACTAGAGTTGGAGCTAAAACTTGGCCCTCGGGCCTAACATTTTGTTGGAAATTTCAATAAAATTATTTAAACAAGCTTGCATAAGGCCGAGAGCCTAATTTTGGCCTTTCCTCCTCCCTATGTGTTGGTGATTGTATGTTTGACTTTAGATTATGTGTTGCTGATGTTGCATGCTAACCCCCAACATGCCTTGTGTTGTTGTTGATGTAGATTGCATGGAGCTAGAGTGTTGGAGAGTAAATTTGGCCTCCGGGATAAGTTTTGATGAAGCGTGATAGAAAATGTGAAGGTAAAAAGGCCTGAATATGCAAACTCATAACAACACCAAAAGTAAAAGTTGGGTATGTCCAAACATGATCAAAATAGTGGAAACAAAGGTTGTGGAGAATTATTTTATGCCAAGGAGGTTGAGAATTCTAGCACTTCTAAATTGGAATTTCCATCAATTAAACTTTCTTGGTAGCTATTTAGTTCTTCAATAAGTTCATCCTTTGTACTGTTACAGGAGGTAATCACCAGTAAACCACCAGGAGCCATGAGCTTTGAAACAGAACCCCAATAAATAATCCTTTTAACTGCACCATCAGGATGAAGTACAATAGCATCTAAAGTCCCTTTATCATTGATAAGTCTAAACTGCCTATGTAGTTTAGACTCCAATATATCATCTGCCAAGAAGTTGATACTAGTAAATCCATCCCGAATAGCAAGATTTTGAGCCAATTCCACTGCCGCTTCACTATAATCCATTCCAGTCAAGTCTGAAAATCCTTGCTTTGCAAGTGCTTGAAGGAATAGTCCATTCCCATTTCCAATATCAAGGACACTCCAGCTTGCTATCTCTTTAGTTGTTGCCTCTGAATTTTCGTCCTCTAACTTTATGTTAGTGACACCTTCTTGATCTATATTATGGCCCTGCTTAAGACTTGAGCATAGTCTTACTGTCCAAGTAGCAATAGACTTCATGACCTCAACTCCAAACCAAATTCCACCAACATGGCCATGCTCATGAAAGTTTGTTGAATCATCTGCATATGCAGCATCCCAGTGACTCTGAAGACCTAGCACTAATGGCTCCACATCAGTATCCTATTCATCCTTATATGAACTGTGATAGAAGTTAAGAAGTGTTGAGAGTTTTTTGCTGCCTTTACGTTTTCGTTATGTGCCATGAGTCATCTACGTTATGCCCAAAACATGCCCGAAATAGATATCAGTCAGAATACTGATTTTCCCTATAAGTTATAGGGTCTTAACATCTAGAATCCTAAGGACTCACGGATCAACGATCCTCCTTATTTTTTTAGATCTACGGTCAAAAAGAGCTCCGAGACTCCGGGCTTCAGGATTTCTGAGGCTCCATATTGTATTGCCTTCTGAATTTCTAAATTGGTGAACTCCATGAAGGACTGAGATCTATGGTCGACATTCACCTGTCAACGAACGACTGATATTGAATCTGTCTTCAGCCTTTTATACCTTAACACTTCGCAACAAAATACTTCTGGATCATAAAACCAATAACACCCTAAGATTTTAAGAATCAAAGGTCCATGCTCCTAGCCAAGATATACGGTGGATAGGAGCTTCGGGACTCTGGGCTTCGATGGGTTTCCCGTTAGAACTTAACTTTTCTCCTTAATGATGAACTAGTGAACCACTAGAGTCTAGTCAACAACCATGCACTAGAGGGGTGCTATGTGGTAGATAATNGAATCTGTCTTCAGCCTTTTATACCTTAACACTTCGCAACAAAATACTTCTGGATCATAAAACCAATAACACCCTAAGATTTTAAGAATCAAAGGTCCATGCTCCTAGCCAAGATATACGGTGGATAGGAGCTCGGGACTCTGGGCTTCGATGGGTTTCCCGTTAGAACTTAACTTTTCTCCTTAATGATGAACTAGTGAACCACTAGAGTCTAGTCAACAACCATGCACTAGAGGGGTGCTATGTGGTAGATAATAGGGAGTGGACACGTGGTCGTATTTGACTGGTGACACATGTCTTGTTCCAATTGGCCTGATCATTCCTTGAAATGCTTGAAAATGATGACACATGGCATGCATATCGTATTTCCACATCATCCTAGGTGATGTCAGCAGGTTGCATCACCTCCGTGACTTCTTAACTTCAAAGATTCAGGCTTCATAAGTTTTCTTTGTAACATCCCTCAAAAATTCTGAACGTCGAACTCCCAAACAGGTCCACATCACTTTTGATGATGTCAGCAAGATACGTCATTCAGGTACTCTAGTACTTAGACACTCTGAAGCTTTCGGCTATGAAGGATTTTATAAGTTCTTCCAATAGTTTCCCCCTTGAACATCAATTGTCCAAAATTCTCAACCCCCCAAGATCCATGTAGTACAACTGTCATCAATAAAGGTGGTGACACGTGGCCCCACTGCTAAGTGACACGTGTCAGGTCCCAATCAATACTAAGGGCCTATCAAAAATACAAAAACAAGTGACACATGTTAGGTCCCAATCAATACTAAGGGGTCAAAAATACAAAAACAAGTGACACATGGTAGAATTAGGATAGGTCCACATTACCCTAGGTGATGTCATCATGCCACATCATATCCAATGCTTCAGGAATTCGAAGATTTCTTCTCATCGACACTTTTTCAAAACTGTCGAACTACTGAACTGTCGATTAGGTCCACGTCACCCCGATGTTTCGTGATTTTGATGCTTTGGAAGATCTCTTCTCATCTGCACATTTTCAAAACTCACAAATTTCCAACTACCGAAAAATTTCTTCCCATAGCTTCAGGACTTTGGTGATTTCTTCTCATCGACACTTTTTCAAAATTGTCAAACTACCGACTGCCAAACAATTACTTCTCGTAGCTTTGAGACTTTGGAAAAACTCTACTCCACACAATCTCCCATGGATTTCCCTGAACATTGAACCGCAAAACCACTTGGGGAAATCCAACAGTCCACCTTCTCTTGAATGATCTATGGCTGAGAATCACTCTGGGAATTTGGAGCTTCAGGGATTCAGGCTTCGAGACTTCAGAGGATTTCCATGTTGAAACACCTCACAACCCCTGGACTTTTGAAACTCCGAATAGGATGATCTGCTGACACATGTCATCAAACATGAACGGTCCAGATTAACTCTGAAGTTCGAGACTTTAAAGGATTTCCTTGCTAAAACACCGCACAACCCACAGACTGTCGAAACTATGAACATTGGTTAATTTGTGGACACACGTCCCTATAAATTGGATGGTCTAGATTGGTTCCAGACTTCGGGACTTCGAGACTTCGGAGGATCTCCATGTTGAAACACCACACAACCACCAGAGTGTTGAAACTATGGATCGGACGGGTGTGAGGGGTTTGTCCTTTCCTGAACAAATCCAACGACCCAAATTTAATTTTTGTGGTTCCAAAACCAAAGTTACCACAGTCTCCCTTCTCTCCTAACTTTCTCAAACCGCTATACCTCCTAATCTTTAATACCACCCAGGAGCTCTCTCATCGCCGCTCTGGCACTATGTACATCAAATCCTTGTGAAATTTTGACTCCAAATTCCATAGTCGTGGCCCATACAGGTTCAGTGTTGAAACCATGGGCTCTGATACCAATTTGTAGCATATCTAGGCTACCAAAGTAGAGTCACGCTACCACCTAGAACAACTTACTTCAATATTTGATAGCAATTTGTAGCATCCCCAACTATTCCAGAGTTGCACCATGCCACCTTAGAGAAAGACTCACTTTCATTTGTGGAAAATACCATACTTAATAACTTGAAAACAAAATCTACTTTCTACTAACATATATTTATAATGTAAATTTCAACAGACATAACATTCTTCTATAGAAAATATTTATGAAAAAATAATAGTAAAACATACATGCATCAACAAATGAAATTCTTATAAATATAAAGACATGTACATGATACACAACATACAAATTAACATAGAAATGGTACTTATCTTTTTATGAGAATACCACCAACTATGTGCAGACCTTCCATGAACCTCCCAGCCTTAGACCACATTGCTCATCACTCTCAATAGTGGGTCACCCCCAATATGGGACTAAACTCGACCAGGGAAAGGGATTTATAAGCTAGAATGAAACTTTGGAAAGTCGCACAGTACAACAGGAAGGATTCTCTCCCAGAAGCCAAATTATGCCCACAAATCACAACCTCTCATTCCCCACATGCCTCTCCCACCCCAGGAAGTATACACCTTCACTGTCCAATAGTCCATCGGATGCTCCACTTCCATGCCAAGGATTCAACAACAGGTCAGACAAGAATTCTCAAATCTCTGTAGCTGCTGCTAGGCTCCTTCCAGGAGACTTCACTTCCCCAACAACCTCTCTCACCTAGAGAGAGTTTCTCATAGGCCCGACAACCCGCTTCTTCAATCCACAGGCCTGAAAACCTGCCTCTTGAAACCACAGGATGTTCAACTTTCTTCTTCTGTCGAGCTCCTAAGTCAAATGGGTAAAGGTGATGGGAGAAACAAAACTCAGGTTTGGAATAGATGATGGAAGAAAAAAAAAGAATTAAGGCAGGGTATGGGATCAAGTGAGTAGTGCATGCTAGTTATAGAGGTCAATGATGGAGGAGTTCAATAATGGACATAATGAATGGTGTCTGAGTGCATGATTTCATGGGGAGAATGGAAAGAATGTTGAGCCCACCCCCACAACGAACTGATTTCCCACATAAATCTGCATGTCCTAAATTGGACAGTGGACACCTGTCCTCATGAAGTTTCATGAGCTCCACTTCTCATTCATTTTCCTTCCCAAAGGAACTTAGGATAACAAGAATTATTTCCCCAAACCTTAGTCTTTTAGGAAAATATACTATAATATTCCCTTGGGGTTAATCCCTCAAACTTAGCCCCTTTTTCCTATCCTCTTATCTTGTTCCCCTTCCTAGTGGAGCTTAGTCCCCCATAAATCTTTCTTCGTGGTCGATCTACACGCAATGATGTAATTATATTAATGATGTGAGTATTTTCATATACAAAATCAGGCTCACTGGCCTTGGCATCTAGGCTCTCCGGCCTAATAAGCACATAAGACTTCCATCTTATAAACACTTGGCTCACCATCCTATAAACATAATTAAAATTCAGTAAGGGTTCATCCTTGGGGTATTACAAAAAGTTATATCCCTCCAAAATTTTCAGGTCTTTCACCTTCAAATCCACCTCAGTGCCACGTGTCACTCTGGTATACATGTCACTTGACATGGCATTGATGTAAAATGAATGTGGTGCTTTCCATATGGCTCACCATCCCATGGTTCCGACCTTATGGAACCTCTCAACTTGTCATCGTCGATAATTTCATTCCCATGGGTTGATAGCTCCCCAACCAAAAGTTTCAATGATGATCCATTACTCAAACCCCTCCTAGATCTGACGATACCCAGACCGATCATCCAATAGCTCTAGTTGAATTGGTGATCCCAATGCGTGTGGCGATTACCACTCATGCCTTTTCACTTCTTAGGATAACGGGAGGGACCCATAGCAGATCGATGTTTGAGATTGAATAATCTCCCTATACCAACCAACGATCTAGATATTTCCACTTTTCATCGTCATTGACATTTCTTAACAATTACCAACAGGTCCACTCTTAGCCTCAATAATGATGCATCTGGATCAATGATCCATATTAAACTTGGATTCTCTAACCAATCAACGGTCTAGATCTACTACTCGTAAATCTGACGGCTGTGACAAAACCAGGGTATGCCTTTGACAGGACTCCATGCTCGGCCCTTCCTTCCAATCACAAAATACCATATGTCCTTCTCTGAACACACTAGCACTCTATGTCATCACTTTATCACTCCACTCCTAGCCTTGTTTAAATGGGACCCTACGTGGCATCTGAGTTGACACCTAGAACATGTTTCCCTATCCAACTCTATCATTTGGCTTGACACATGGAATTCAAACCACATCACAAATTGCTCCCTCAAAGTTTCCAAACACATTGACATGTGGCATAGTCACCACCTATCACGTGGTCCCTCCACGTGGAGTGACATAGTGTACACATCATCACTGATTATGGGTAAGTCCTTCCAGTGCTGACACATGTCCTTTGTGTATTGGATAAGTGACACCATCCCTGCTAGCATGACATCATGCTCTTCTTGGCCTTGCCAGGCGAAAACCACAAGATTGACGATTGATAATGCCTCTCGGCCTCACCGACCTACAGACACAATCTCTCCTCAAAGCCTTTCTCATTATAGTGCCTTGTCCAAGGATACTCTGATGACCCCACTATGATTAACAGACCAGATCCTCTAACGAATATTTTGATGGATCTACAGTTTAGATTTATCCTCAGAGACCTTCAATCGAAGGGGAAAAACTCCTATCTATAGAAATACTCCAAAATCGAACTCCAAAAACTCCTCTGTGGTCAATGGTCGTGATCCTATGATGTTGACTCCGATCAATGAACATGAATAAAGCACCTTTCCAAGGGATTAAACTTGACATGGAGACACTCCCTGGTACCTCAACTAAATTTAGGCTTCCATGTGTCTTCCTCATACACTTAGGCTCTTTCCGTCAGTGTGAGAGAACCCCTCCTCTCAACCACGCCTAAGGGTTTATGCACCAATCAATGGTCAAGATTATAGCCTAGCTGTGCTCAAATCGATGGTTGAAACATGTCCACTTTACGTGTTTTGGTGTGAAACCACCATATATTACCACCTTCATCAAGCATTATTCCCCTTTAGTGTAGCGCAAGTGTCGAGTGTGGTTTCCAAACGACTCTCGGGTTTGTGTTGTGCCTTTAATCACCATCGTGTGTCCTATGGTGTTATTTAAATTACCACTTGTGGGCATTTTCCTTATGCTAAATCCCGAGCACTTTAAATGTGTGTTATCAACGTGGATCATTGATCGTTCTTTGATCAATGATCAACATTTGATCCTTGAATCATTGGTTCTTACACATGGAACTTTGATCCAATGGTTATCATTCGTCGATAGAATGATCCTACGACTATAAAAATATCATCCTTTGAGCGTGAGAGACTCTGACCAATGGCCATGATCAATTCATTGTGACATGATAGATGGTTGTAGGTATTTCTGGGAAGGAAAAACATGGACTCCCTTAGGCTTAACAATTAGTTGCAGGACTTAGATAAATCTACGATTTTCTACGTCATTTCTAAGGTTGCTAGGATTTCCAATAGTCTATAAATCCTTCCTAAAACAACTAAGACAATTCTTGTCGTCGCATGTGATATAGATTATTTTGAGAATGAAATGAAGGCAGAGATATAATAATGAAACATACATAGATATTTCAATAAACACAAAGATACAACAATGCACAATTTTTATTAATGAGAGAAATGTACAGAAACTGTGACATTACAATGTGAATGACTCGCTATAATGGTGGTAGCTTATCTCTAAGAAGATATGTGATGGATACTCTCATTCGCAAGAAGATGATGATTTTTACAATGAGGATTCAAAGGCCTTTTTAAGATAAATAAAATCCAAAACCCTACCCTGGAAGATGAAACGCCAAAAGGTTTGTGGGCCTCGATGGGTGTAGTTGATACATCAACTTCCCGGGGTCGTAACTTTTGCATACGATCTCCATTTGGGGCATTCTATACCTCGTCAGAAAGGTCTAGCCAAGTATTATATATTCTTTTTGGCCTAATATTTCCCCCCACTTATAATTTAGTCACTATCGAGCTCAAAAAACATTGTTTAGGGCCTCAAAACGACCCCAGAAGTTTGAGACCCAAAAAACCATAGAAAACCTGCCAAGGTGGAAACCCTTGTTTTGAGCCAGTGGAATAGGTGGGTGGCCACCAATTTCCACTTGGATAATTCATTCCCCATTAATATTCAATGGTACCCATTGTGTCAATTTCTCGTGGGAGACAGGGAAGCTTTTGTTGAATCTGAACATTGGTGAATTGCTTGCCTTGCTGCGGAAATTGCCTGGCTTAGCTTGTTGAAGGTTGTTATGAACATGTTGTTGGAGGGGATGGATATGTTCAACCAATATATTTTCATGATATACCCGAGGGTGGGAGGACTCTGTCGGTGAATATGAAACATGAGGAGTATGAAGGGCTTTGTTATATCTTTGCTTGATTGGAAAGTGTGGAAGCACCCCTGTAGGTGAAGCAACGATATTTGTGTTCCCTTATACAATCTTCCTCTGCTAGATAGAAAGGTCTTGGGCCAAGGATGCAGTGGTTGCATTATCCTTATGTTCACCTTCTGAGAAGATTCTGAAAAGGCTAAATTTTGCGGTATGAGATATTACTTTGCGACATTTTTGTTTTCGGGATAGTAGTCAGAACTACCTCTAGTATCTTGTAGAGTTGACCCCCCAGAGTAACAATGAAATTATAGGGCTGAGACTCATAAAAAAAATGACGCATCCACATATTTGGATGTCCTAACAAAACATCATATAATTCCAATGGGTAACATCACACAATACCTAATTCTTGAAGGGCTTGATGTCGTAGGATAAGTGACACTGTTGGTTGACATGAAGATCTCAACCCTGGCTAAGCCACCCGATGTTGTATGGTTGTGGGTGTGGTGTTGTCAGAAAATACAAATTCTTGACAACCTATGTTGATATTAGGTTCTTCTTGCTTCTACTATAAATAATAAAATTCAACAGGGTCCCCTTCACCCACATCTGTGAATGGAAGAGGATCTCCCCCTCCTTAGGATCCTTTGGTTTTTTTGGTTGGATTGTTGTGGTCACGATAGTAGAAGTGGGATATACATCAATAATCTATATCCTTTTATCATTTTCTGAATCTGAGTCTTATTTGAGGCTTGACTCTCTTTCTTTGAGTTTGACTACCAATGCCTTTTTCGAGCGATATTCATCAGCGTTGTGCCAAGGGATTTTGTGAAAGTTTCACCACTTCCCAGTGTCCTTCGTCTTCCTGTTTCTCTTCTTTTCATACGCCTTGGTATGGTTTTCTAGAGGTTGGATATTCTATGAGTTAGGGTTGTGTTTGCAATACTTTGGTTGTTGCATATTTGCAGACCCAAATTATTTCTTGTTGGTGCTTAAATTTTTGCTCGATTTTGACAACATATCGATAAGCGACTCTCAGCGATGAGATGTCCAGAAAATCCATTTCAATTTGGATGTACCTGTGTAGAGCTCTATGGTATTTTAGAACCATATGTCACTCAAATTATTTGATGCCCATCTTGGTGTGCAAGGTATGGAAGGTATTTGTGAACTCCAGTACTATTTGGCCCCTCTCTTGATGCAGCATGGTCCATCTCATGTACTGGTCATCATATTTTCCCACGGGGTAATATTGCTCCTTGAACACATCCATAAAAAAAATCCCAAGTGGGCTTAGCCCCAAATATTCCAAACTCCTCTGTGGAATTTTTCTCCCAGTAAGTTTCCAACCAATGTTTGACATGGGGAAGAGCCTTAAGGAGTGCAAAGATGATATTTTCTCTGTTGGAAAAATTATGGACAGAGAAATAACCTTCTAGCATATTTAACCACTTTTCCAAAGAATCCACATTGATATGACCTTGAAATATAGGAATATCACAATTAACTTTTACCTTGAATGGGGTAACATATCCAAAGTGACTACTTGACGAAGACGCATCTGCTATTATCAAAAATCGTTGAAGGATTTGGGAAAAATTCTCCGACACCTCATTCCTCTGTTGTGCGAGGGATTCTGCGAGAAATATCTTGATGGGATATTATTCTCCCTCATCTATATTTTCTTCCACAATGGGAGGCTGCTTGGGCTGGAGAAAGCGGTTTTCCTCAAGGGAAACTAGCTCAAGACCCAACTCTCTATACCCCGTCCTCGTCAGGGACATGCACAAGAAACAAAAAGGAGTAGCATACTCTAATACCACTCATCTAGATTATTTTTAGAATGAAATGAAGGAAGATAAATAACAATAAATATACATAGATATTGCAATAAACACAGAGATACAATAATGCACAATTTTTATTAATGAGAGAAATGTACAGAAACTGTAAAATTACAAAGTGAATGACTTGTTAGAATGGTGGCAGCTTATCTCTGAGAAGAGATGTGATGGATACACTCATTCATAAGAAGATGATGATGTTTACAATGAGGCTCCAAAGGCATTTTTAACATAAATAAAATCCAAAACCCTATCCCCGAAAGATGAAACACCAAAAGGTTTGAGGGCCCCAATGGGGGTAATTAATACGTCAACTTCCTGAGGGCATAAATTTTTCATACAATCTTCATTTAGGGCATTCTATACCTCATCAGAAAGGTCTAGTTGAGTAGTACATATTCCATTTAGACTGGAATCTTCTTGGTAAAAATGTTAGGTGTTGTCAAGAAAACAAACATCATTTAGGGCCTCAAAACGACCCCAAAAGTTTAGGACCCGAAAAGCATAGAAAAATTGCAAGGTGGAAACCCATGTTTCAAGTCAGTGGAATAGGTGGGTGGAAACTGATTTCCACCTGGATCATTCCTTCCCCCTTAGGAAGAAATGGTCCCCATTGCATCAAGTTCTCGTGGGATATGGGGAATATTTTGTTGAATTTGAACCTTGGTGAGTTGCTTTCCTTGCTACATAAGTTGTCTGTCTTAGCTTGTTGTGTTAGAAAAACAGGACCGCGGAGAAATAAAATAAAACAAATGCAGAAACAAAACACAGAAGATACACAATACAAGAGAGACACAGATTTACGTGGTTCACCCAGTGTGGGCTACATCCACCAGAGAAAATGCCAGGTCCTTTCTTTATTATTATCCAGCAAAATGAAGGGATACAACCTACAACAAAACCTGTTGTAACTTCCTCTTCTTTCTCTCACAGTCTCCTCTCTCAGAATACAATACTCGCCAACATACATAGCCACAATACATTTCCCTCATAAAAGAGGGTTTCCTTATAGGGAAAAAAAACCTAACATAATCTCTATCATTAGATCTACGACCTTATAATGAACGGTCCAGATTTACAATGAAATTACAATATACTTTTACAAGGCAATTTTTTCTTTGGGGGCTTTGCCCCTGAACCCCCGCTGGGGGCCCGCTTGGCCCTAGACCCCCCAGCCGGGGGGATAGCTCCCTCGGACCCCGCAGAGGAGGTACCTCCCCTCTACACTCCCCCGTGTGGAAGAGTGTACATACTTCTGGGGTGTAAATACTTCATGGGGTATAAACACGGCTGAAAGTAAAAGACCTCTAAATCAGGGAGATAATCGGGCTCCACAACCAACATGTTGAACATTGTTATGAATTTGTTATTGGAGGGATTTGATATGTTCAAGCGATATAGATACATGATCTATCTGAGTGTGGGAGGACTCTGTCGGTGAATATGCAACATGAGGAGTATGAAGGGCTCTCTTATATCTTTTCTTGATTGAAATTGTGGAAGCACCCATGTAGGTGAAGCAACAATATATTTCTCCCTTTTGATAGAAAGGTATTGGATCGAGGTGGTAGTGGTTGCAATGTACTTTTGTTCACCTTTTGAGCATATTTTGAAGAGGATAAAATTTTTGGTATAAGAGATTACTTTGTGACACTGTTTTTTCGGGATAGTAGTCAAAACTACCTCTGGTATCCTGTAGAGTTGACCCCCTAGAGTAACAATGAAACTACGGGGTCAAGACTCATAAATAGCATGACACTTCCACATATATGGATGGTTTAATAGAACATCACAGACTTCCAATGGGTCAAAATCACACAACACCTCATCTTTGAAGGGATTGATGCAGTAGGATAGGTGACACTGTTGGCTAACATGAAGATCTCGACCCTAGAAAATCCACTCGATGTTGTATGGTTGCGGGTGTGGTGTTGTTGGAAAATCCAATTGATTGACAAACTCTGTTGAGATTAGGTTCTTCTCGCTTCCAATATCAATAATAAAATGCATTGGGATCCCCTTCACCCACATATTTGAATGGAAGAGGCACTCCCCCTCCTCAGAATCCTTTGGTTCTTCTGGTTGGATTGTTGTGGTTTCAACAGTAGAAATGGGTTATGCATCAATTATCTGTCTCCTTTTATAATTATCTAAATCAGAGTTTGATTTGGGGCTCGACTCTGTTTCTTTGAGCTCAACTACCATTGACCTTTTGGAGTGACATTTATCGATGTTGTGCCAACGGATTTTGTGGAAGTGGCACCACTTTATAGTGTCCTTCTTCATCTTCCCATTGCTCTTCTTTTCCTGCGGCTTGGCCTAGTTGTCTAGAGGTTGGATATTTTACAAATTAGGGTTGTCTTTCCCATACTTTGGTTGTTGCAGATTTGTAGAGCCAAATTCCTTCTTTTTCCGGTGCTTAAATTTTTGCTCGATTTTAATAGCATATCAATAAGTGGCTCCCAAAAATGAGATGTCCATAAACTCCATTTCATTTTGGATGGACTATGTATAGCCTCGCAGTATTTTAGAACCAGATGTCACTTAGATTAATTGATTCCCATATTGGTGTGCAAGGTATGGAAGGTATTTGTGAACTCTAGTATTGTTTGGCCCCTCTCTTGATGTAGCATGGTCCATCTCATGTATTGGTCATCATAGTTTCCCACAGGGTAATATTTCTCCTTGACCGCATCCATAAAAATATCCCAAGTGGGCTCGACCCCAAATATTTCAGACTCCTCCATGGAATGTTTCTCCCAGTAAGTTTCCCACCAATGTTTGACATGGATGTTACACATTATTTTCATTATCCCTATGACCGTTAATGATGTAAACCTATCTATTTCCTTCAGAGGGGTCAGTGGCCTGAGTTCCTGAAGAGAGAAGGGAGAAGAAATTTTCTTGAGAAAAGAAGTTGCATTTTCCTTTGTAAAACCCCTATAAAAAAGGAAGTTTGCAGGCTACATTATAGCTAGGGTGTGAGAATGCCTGATTCTCACAGGTTGCATCATAGCTAGGTCGTGAGGAGTTCGTATTCTTCTCTATAGGCAGGGTACGAGAATGCTTACACGTGGGAAAAATGAGCATTTTCTCGAATCTTCTAGAAGGAGAAACTTTCGTGGTGAGGTGGCATCCGAATGGTTTGGATCTTACTCTTTTTCATGATTTAGTGGGATCATCCTAACCTCCTCACCTTATCCTATTCATCTTATAAAATGAGAGGAGATCTCATGGAGAAGGGCTAAGTTGTATTTAGCTTGGAATTATTAGCTTGGGTGGAGTGTCTTTGAGTTTTGCCTTTGTTAAGATAGATGGTGAATATTATCAGGTCTATGCTCTCAAAATTCTTGGAGTGAAAGTGTGTGGGGAATGAAGGATAGTTGGAAGGGACCTTATGACATCAAGACCATGGTTGTAATCTCTCTTTCACATTTAATATGATATAGTAATATGATTCTTTCCTATAAAGCTTGTTGTGTTTTATTGTATGATTCCTTGATCAGATACATAGTTTTATATTGAGTTTATGCTATTGCTATCACTTTGGTTGGTTGCGTTCTTTCGTAGGTTCATCATTGTATGGGCGTTGGAATGGAGCTAGGATGGCGATGGAGAGAGGAAGCGACATTTAAATGGTATGTCACCCATCCCTCTTTAGTTAGTAAATTCAATATTTAAAACTTAAGGAAAGCGTCATGTGGTGGTGTGTTTTGTTCTAGATCTAGGTAAATCTAGGGAGATCAGTTAGTGTCCGCACCTACCGATTTATCCAATAACAAAATTAGCAACTCCACTAGGGAATGGATTGTTTCCTATTTAGTCTAGTTTCCCTTCCTTTGATTGCTTGTTTTCTGGTTTCTGAGTCTATGGGACATCCATCCAAACTCTCTGGATATAGAGGTTCACTTAGATTCCCTATCCTTTTTCAAAATTTTCTTTGATTACAGACATTCTCGCACTGTGCCTCTCTACAGCCTGCAAAAACCATTGATTTTTTCACCCTGCTGTTAGATCCAGTGCGAACTTCTCGCATCCTACCAGTGTCTAGCCTGTGAGAATACCTAATTCTTGCACCCTACAGTGTCTATCCTGCGAGAATACCTAATTCTCGCACTGTACTCTACTGCTAGACTATGAACTTGTTTGTAAACTTTTTTGGATTGGGTCTTGTCATCTTTTGATGACCCAGTTTTGCTTTGATCAGCTGGATTGAGCTTTTGGAGCCTATATTGATCTTTTTACAGTCTGTTTGACATTCTTTGAGTTACTTTTAGCCACATTGGCTTTGTTTGGTTTTGAAGGATTAGTCTCGTGCTTTGAGTATCTTTCAATTACAAAGCGTGTGTTTTCTTTAGAATTGTTTAGGGAAAGATCAATTTCCTTCTGAATAGTTCGCTTTAAAAGAAAACTTTTAGTTTGGGTTTCTTTGTTTTAACAAAGTTCGTTATTGTTTTTAGTGAAATTTTTGAAACAAAAAGATTTAATTTCTTGCTTTATATTAGATTGGGGGCATCCTTGCATTTCTTGAGAATCTTGATATTGATGAGTTTTAAGATTTTGGGACATCATGTATATGGGAATGATAAATGTTTTCTCCTTATCGTAGCATAGCTTTCATCGAAATGAAAAGATTGCATCTTCATCTCTTTGCATAACTTTCGAGTCGGTCAAAACACCATATTGTCCATGCCATTTTCCTTTTGTGTAACAACAACCATAAAATAAAGCGCTTATAAAAATTGATTAGACACTTTTATCTTTTCTGGTAGAAAACCTACATTGGATTAGTCGTAGGGATTTGGAATAGGTGTGAAAGATAAC
Source organism: Picea mariana (assembly GCA_032191745.1). NCBI lineage: Eukaryota > Viridiplantae > Streptophyta > Pinopsida > Pinales > Pinaceae > Picea > Picea mariana. The sequence goes on from JASDQU011401726.1 coordinate 39,942, forward strand.
TTTCCAAAGTTGCAAAAAAACATAGTATCTTGTGATAGGGAGAGTTAAATCCACTTACTACATTTTGTCCTGGGAAGCCCTTCTAACACAAGGGTCAATCACGAGGTCGCATTGAGACTGGTGGAGTTACTCACCCTACTTTGTTGGTCTTGGTTTAGAGATTACGTGTATTATGCGGGTCACTTGAGAGGTATACCCACAATGATGAGTGGAAGCCTTTCAAGCTGATTTTGGGATAGATACCCTTCCCTTGCACATGGATCAGATTGTCGATTGTTTCCCCAAGCATCATTGTAGTTATTGGTAACCTTAGTGGCCTATCTCTCTAGTTTCTTTACATGAGGTGACTTTGGAGGGGCAAGTCTTCACGGTACCTGGAATCGACGTTGGCCAAACTCACTCGGGCTCCTTGGAGGGTATACCCATGATTATGTGTGGGATCTTGCACCAGGTTGTAAGTCTGTTAAGAAGGTTTTTAACGTAACTTTTCCACCCGCTCTATCTCAGCTCCTTCTTACATTGTTCCTGCAACATTGGATTTCATCACCAACTAGTGCGTTCATTGTGAGAAGGTTTTTTTTGCTTGCTTGCTTACTATATTTTTAGCGTGTGCTATTTGTTTTCCTTAGAGGACTCTAGA
>JASDQU011401727.1:7299-24569 GCA_032191745.1 Picea mariana
TTTACCTAACGACATATTAGACCAAGTAGATCTTAACTAACTCCTAAGTGTCTAAATATCCTAACATTTACAGTATGGGAACGTGCACATAATGTCGGGTTCATCACAGTTATACTGGAATATCTATCATAGAAATCATTCACATGGTGCAGTTATTTGTATTGTTCCAACACTGCTTCAAGTACACATACTTGCAATGGCACAACCAATCCATTCATCAACATCATACACATCCATGAATAAAATAACGGGTAGTTCATCCTTAAATTATAGTTCAATTACACAAGGTACGAAAATACTTATCTACTATAGTTTATAGTCGGCCAACCGATTGTGGGTGTTCTCCTTTCCACCCAACCATAGGCTCAGATGCATTCACTTTTATCATTATGTCCACCCCCTTGCCAAGCCATGATACCATTAGGGAATCTCTCTTAGGTTCTCAGTAAGATTTGAAGGTCACTCTTCTTCACTCTACTCTTGGTATAGATTTTCCTTATACCCACCTAGCCCAGGCCTCTTTGAGGTTTATCATATGATGTCCCAACATCAAGCTCACAACCTTCTTAGCTCAGGTTGGGTTTTCTATTTTCTCAGATACAAAGTTCATAGCTAAAGCTCTTTTGGTTACTGTGTTGTTACAAAGTCCCCTTGCTTCTTCTCCAATGTCGATCTCTCTCTAGTTCTCTCTTTGTGCATATCCAGGTTGCACACATCCTTCCCCCTCCTTCCCAGAGATTAGACCCATTTTTACCCTTTCCTTTCTTATTGTCTCTTTAGTTATGCCCTCAAAGGATATCGAACTATCCTTCTTCCTTTTGTCATAAGGAACTCATGGGTCAATCTAACTGCAAAAAATGGTACTCCGTGGTACCTCTGACAGGAAGGTCCTACCATCCTAGCTAGATTGCCCATGCCTAATGTTAAATGTCCCTTCTTGCATGGGTATTCGCAAGAATAAATATACATATAACAACCTCCTAGATATGTCCAGAATGACTCCATCCTTGTTTTCCACCTTAAGAAATCACTTTATGGTTTTAAGCAAATTCCTCAATATTGGTATTCCAAAATGGACAAATTTATTTTTGATACCGACTTTTCTAGAAGTCATTATGACCCTAATGTATATACCATCAAAGTAGAAAGCCATCTCATGATCCTTGTTCTTTATGTTGATGACCTTATCCTCACTAGTAGTGACCCAAATATTTTAAACCATGTGAAAATCAACCTTAAGAAGAAATTTGAAATGACATACTTAGGTTGTTTGTGCTATTTCCTTAGCCTCCAAGTTTTGTAAACCAAGGAATTTTTCTTTCCCAGTCTAAGTATGTGTGTGACCTTCTTCATTGCTTTCATATGGAAGATTCTAAACCATCCCCTTCTCCCTTCCAGTCTGGAAGCAAATTTGTTTCCACCTCTACTTCTCCCGAAGTTGATGCCACTTTGTATTGTTAGTTAGTTGGTATCCTCTTATAATTGACTCATACCTATCTTGATATTTCCTTTGTTGTTGGTCTTGTTGCTTGGTATATGAAAACACTCCATGAAATCCACTAGAACAAAACTAAAATAATACTTCGATATTTCCAGGATATAGTTCAGTTTGGGATACATTACAACTCATGGGGGACTCCTATATTGGTTAGTTTCACTGATTTAGATTGGGCCAGTGACCCTAATGATCGAAAGTCTAATGCGGATTATGTTTTCATCCTTGTTTCAAGACCTGTCACTTGGGTCTATAAGAAACAATAGGAAATTTCTCTTTCTTCAAGAGAAGCAGAGTACCAAGCAACGATTAATACAAGTCAAGAAGCCTTGTGGATTCGACAGATCCTTTCAGAGTTTGAATTCCACTAGAAACATTTGACCACGCTTTGGTGCAACAATCACAGTGTCATCAATATTTCCAAAGACCTAGTTCAACATCAACAAATCAAACACATTGAGATACACATTCACTTTATTAGAAAGCTCATTCATGATCGATTTATTGAAGTGATATTTTTCCCTACAAATGATCAAGTTGCAGACATTTTCACAAAGTCTCTTACAGAGGAGAAGTTTCCAAATTTTGATATATGTTAGGAGTTCAGGAAGTTTCCATTAAGGGGGTATATGCTCTAATGTCTCCTTCCTTCTCCTATTGTGTCTCCTTTGTAAATCCTTCAATCCTATCCCAATTTATTCTTAAGGGGGGATGTTAAATATTTAGACACTTAGGAGTTAGTTAAGATAAACTTCGTCTAATGTGTCATTAGGTAAAAGTGTGTTTCTTAATATTTTTCTTTAGTATGCATTTGTATTAGGTATTCCGACAACCATGATAAGTTATCGACATAGAGTGATATGACATATCATATTCTCCTCTATCTTAGCAACTACATTTATCCATGTCTTAACACTCGATTAGTCCATGATATTTATTTGTGTCTCAGTCCTCTTAATTGCCACTCCAATTTTCCATTGAAGCGCCATGTCCAACCCACTGTTGTTCTATCCCTCTTGATTTTGTATCTGAGAACTTATGATTGGACCTTATAACCTTAGACTATTTGATGAATAAAATGGTTTGTACTATCCGCTTGCACTAATATCTATCCAATCATGGAGGGTCATTTTTCAATGATCAATTGTGAGAAACTATCTTGTAAATTTCTCTGTAATATTTTCATTTGCATTAATAAATTTCTCCAAGTGGCCACATTGGTTGGGGCCATGGATGTTTCCACAAATGACTCCGAACAATAATCATGTGATGGATGGCCAGGATCAGATCTTTCTATGGTTCTGATTGATGATCCAAATCTTCCTTCGGGGTCCTCTAACACCCTCTCATTTGGTAACTCTGATCTTATGCCCACTGATTAAGGGTCGATCTCTAATCGCGGTGCCATTTCAATGATTGCAATTCATATTTTCTAAAAATACCGAGTTTCCACAAGACAACATCCTGAAACTCGAGACTTGAACATTTTTCGAGGGTTCTTCCAAAGCTATCCTTTGGTTACTAGCCCAGATTCGGCTTCGCAACTCAGGGATTCTCTAAGATCCCTCCTTCGGGTTTTTATCAGACCTCTTGGGCTCTCACCTTTGCTCTAAAATGAGCATTATTATTCTCTCCCAAGACGTTTTTCTACAGGTTCCAAACCAAAATAAATAGAATATATCTTCTTGCGTATGCATGCATAATTATCCATTTACATAACATAACAATTAGAATTCAACACTAGTCTATTTAATAGACAAACATGTTAAATCCATATTATTCTGTTGATTGCACTAACATGCCAAAATACACATTTTACAGTATGGGAACGTGCACATAATGTCGGGTTCATCGCAGTTATACCAGAATATCTATCATAGAAAGCATTCACAGGGTATAGTTATTTGTTTTGTTCCAACAATGCTTCAAATACACATACCTGCAATGGCACAACCAATCCATTCATCAACATCATACACATCCATGAATAAAATAACGGGCAGTTCATCCTTAAATTATAGTTCAATTACACAGGGTACGAAAATACTTATCTACTATAGTTTATAGTCGGCCAACTGACTGTGGGTGTTCACCTTTCCACCCAACTGTAGCCTCAGATGCATTCACTTTTATCATTCTGGCCACCCCTGTGCCAAGCCATGATACCACTAGGGAATCTCTCTTAGGTTCTCAGTAATATTTGAAGGTCACTCTTCTTCACTCTACTCTTGGTATATATTTTCCTTATACCCACCTAGCCCATGCCTCTTCAAGGTTTATCATATGCCTTCCTAGCATCAAGCTCACGAGCTTCTTAGCTCAGGTCGGGTTTTCTATTTTCTGAGATACAAGGTTCATAGCTCAAGCTCTTTTAGTTACTGTGTTGTTACACAATCACCTTGCTTCTTCTCCAATTTTGATCTCTCTCTAGTTCTCTCTCTGTGCATATCAAGATTGCAGGGATCCTTCCTCCTCCTTCTCGGATATCAGACCCCTTTTTACCCTTTCCCCTCCTATTGTCTCTTCAGTTATGCCCTCGAAGGATATCAAACTGTCCTTCTTCCTTCTGTCATAAGGAACTCATGGGTCAATCTAGCTACAAAAAATGTTACTATGTGGTACCTCTGACAAGAAGCTCTTGCCATCCTAGCTAGATTGCCCATACCTGCATTCATGGGGGTTGTTGGTTGTTCAACTACCAACCTCCCTAACTAACTAATGTGTCTTGAAATCAAGGCTAAGGGAATTGATCTGAATAAGTCTTGATGTCCTTTAGTTTAATAGGGCCTCATCTCATTCCACTAGTGATATCATGGCTAGTACTTTAAGGCTTCACCCATCAATCCGCTGTCATCATTTACAATTAAACAATAATGCATTTACAATATTTGCAATCCATTGCATGACAATCATAATTTATGATTAATTACAAGATGGGGAAATAGGGGTGTTACACTCACCATATGCTAATATAGTAGGAACATTGATGTTTGTGATAAAATGTTCAAGACTAAATATTTCACATGTGTTTCACATGCAGTTGGTGCTTCGTATCTTAGACGCACAAGTATGACATATAGTGGTTGTAGTGATTTAGTATATGGTTATGTTGACTCAAAGGAAGGGAGTGGTCCATACTGGTGTAAACTATGGACCACTGGGCTTCCGCATGGCGAATCGCAGTAATTGGTTCGCGGGCTGTGACCCTATTCATCCTATCAAGCCTGGAGAATATAACATTTCAAGCAAGTTGAAGCTTCTTTCTCTCGAGCATTCTGATTTTTACGGCAATGATCTCGATACATACAATATAAACCAAACGTTGGAACAGTGCAAAGAGATCTGTATCACTGACTCGAGATGCGTAGCCTTCGCCTACAGACTGGATGGCCAAGGAAAATGTTTTCCCAAAAGCGTTCTCTTCAATGGCAGACAATCTGCAAACGCTCCGAACACCGTCTATATCAAAGTCCCATTGATTTTTCGTTACAATTCTTCCAAAGAAAGTCTGACCTGCTCACCGCCCACTTCTCGTCCCGTGGAGATTCATCCCTCAAAGCCCAGCATAAGCGGACTCTGGAATCTTTCACTCGGAATCCTCTTCGCCATAGCCGTTCTAGAGGTTGCTTGCTTTGGGCTGGGATGGTGGTATTTGTTCAAACGGTACGGGATGTCTTCCTTCTTGAGAATTCAAGGGCTTACTACAGGGCCGCAGAGATTCTCGTTTGCAGAGCTCGAAACGGCAACGAACAACTTCAGCGAAATCATTGGAAAAGGAGGCTTCGGGACAGTTTACAAGGGAATTTTATCGTCTAACAGAGAGGTGGCCGTTAAGAAGCTGCAAGGGGTGGACAGAGGAGAAGTGCAATTCAGAGCAGAAGTTACAATAGTGGGATCGGCATTACCGCCAAAGCAGACGTCTACAGCTTCGGCATCGTTTTGCTAGAGATTGTGAGGGGCCAGAACAGTGCAATGTCATGGAGGGTGTCGGCAGATTGTGAGGGGCCAGAACAGTGCAATGTCATGGAGGGTGCTGGCAGACGCGCAGGCGATCACTTTCCACAGCCCGCATTAGAGCAAACGAAGACGGGGAAAATGAGGGATATGTTGGATCCCAAGCTTGCAATGTGGATTCCACGATAGATTGGGAAGAGGTAGAGAGAGTGGTAAGGACTGCTTTGTGGTGCATACAGTATGATCAGGATTTGAGGCCTTCAATGGGGAGAGTTGTTGAGATGCTTCAAGGCACAGTTGAAGTACCCAACATCTTCGACGATGCCATGGCATGATCACGATCAATGATGTTGAGACCATTCACTGTTTGTTTTGTCTTCAATGATGTTTTAAATATTGATTTATATGTACACAACGTTTTCTTATATTTCTCTCTTCTTTTGACAACATTTCTTAATAGAAAGAATAAAGTGTCAATTTTTTATAATGGTTGGTTGATTGAAGTAAAACTAGAGGTAAATGTGAAGAATAGGTAAAGCTGTAATTGAAAACCAGAGGTAAATGTGAAGAATAGGTAACGCTGTAATTGAAAACCATATTAGTATAGTAGATATAAGTGATATAAGTTAAATGTATTAATTTTTTAAAAATAATAAGGGATTTTGTGCTTACTATAGCATTACTTTCTTCTATGTTGTTGTCTCTGATTTCTAATGTTTGTGACCCTACCTACTTTGTGGAGGTTACAAGTGTACTAATTGTGCCAATTGCAAATGTAGTTTTGCTTGTAAGTTGCTTTATCTAAAGGTTACAAGTGTACTAATTGTGCCAATTGCAAATGTAGTTTTGCTTGTAAGTTGCTTTATCATTTTAGAGTTGATACACAACTATATTCTTTGCAATTAGATGTTACAATTCTTTCTACTATGTTTGTTTTATGCAAGACTAATATGCAATTACAATCTCCATGATCATAGATGTACTTTTAAAAGAAATTTTAAAATTTGTGATGCAAAGGACGTTACCTTCAACAAGTTTGTATTCATGTTATAGGATAAAGTTGTTTTCTATGTTTAATGTAACTATCATTTCTCATTTTTTATCAACCAAGTCAATACACAATAACTCTATGATATCTTGTTTGTCAATAGTTGTTTTGTATGCTACAATGACATCACCTTGGAATACTTTACCAATTTTCAAACTTTTCAAATCTTCAATTGTTATTGATTTGCAATGTGTGTGCTTTTACATTTTTATCAACATTTAGTGCATGTGAGAAAACATATAACATTGTTAAGAAAGATGAAATGTGTGTGCTTTTACATTTTTATCAACATTTAGTGCATGTGAACAAACATATAACATTGCTAAGAAAGATGTTCAAAATATTTCTATAGTGAATGTCTACCTTTTTGTATGTTGTTGCATTGTTTCTTTTTCTTGATGTGTTCTTTTCATGTTAATACATATATGGTGTATCTACATGAAAATCTATTGCAATTTAATAGTTAGTATCAATCTAAATTGTAAATGCATAAAGGCATCATGTATTCCAATGTAATATAGTGAATATCAATTGAATTTGTGAGTGCATGAAGACATCTAAAAGTGGAATTGTATTCCTATTTAATAGTTAGTATCTATTGAAATTGTGAATATATAAAGACATTGTAAGTGCATGAAGAGATTAAAAAATGGAATTGAGTGTGTACTTACCTGTTTGGTATGTTTCATGTAGAAGAGAGACGTAATAAAACATAAATTATTTCACAATCAGATCAAGTATGCATTCAAGACATTAATTTCACATTGTTCAATGGGTAGGTTTGTCCAAATATGATGTATTACAGTCTTTGATTGTGAGAAAAGTTTAGTTATTATTTCTAACAACTTTTTTGTTTCTATGTACTCTATTAGAGTTTTTCTTGAAACAATATTCTATTGAATATCAATATGACGCCACCAATAATCAAAATTTAGTGTACTTAACCCCAAAAATTCATATAAAAAACATCAAATGTAGTGGAAAACCTAAGAACACAAGAGAAAAGATAGATAAATCCTAAGAAAGATCTCTTCGGTAATCAAAATAGAGAGATGTGTTCACTTTTCTCTTCAAGTGGGAAACCTCCAAGATAAATGCTCCAAATACAATAAAAATTCTTAACAAAACATTACATAACCTTCTACTCAATATATAGCTATCCATAGAGAATATTAACTAACTATGAGCCCTTTATAATGAGGGTCAACCAACTAATTTGGACCTTATTAATAAAAATGACCATTTTTACAATGAGTGACTATTACCTAACTATTTAGTGGGTCTTATTCAAGGAAGGTGGCCTCATATGTTAATAAATTATCTAAGTAGGGGGGTCAGGGTAGGACGCTAACATGACCCCTTCAAAATAATCATTGTCCTCAAGGAAGATTGTGAGGAAATTGTTGTACAATCGTTGACGGTTCTCAAGTGGCATATTTTTATTGCATATATTTCCATTGGATCAATACTTCCTTGATCATACATTGGCACAAATGGTGCTCTTTGGTATCCAATAATTCTTTTGGTTGGAGCCAAATGGAACCTTTTTCATCAAGTTCTGGTAGATTGGTTTGCACTTTGCAATTTGATCCCACAATCTTCTTCAAATAGGAGACATGAAAGACGCTTGGAGTGGGATGGGAGAACCATCTTGTAGGAAACCTAGCCAATGCATTGTATGATATGATAGGGGCCATAGAACTTGGGAGCTAGATTCTAGGGAAATTTATCTTTGATTGATGTTTGTTTATAAGGTTGTAGGTGAAGAAACAATTGATCCCCTCCATTAAAAGAACATTCATATTTATGTTGATCAATGTGTTGTTTCATTTGATTTTGCACCATAATCAAGTTGTCCTTGAGGATATGGGTAATAGCCTCTCCAATGTGAAGTGTTCTATCTAGTGCATGAACCTTGGAGGTGGTTGGTACATAGGATGCCACTAACATTGGTTTTTGTCCATAAACAATTTCATATGGTGTCATTTCGGTAGTTCCATTATAAGTAGTGTTGTACCACTATTCAGCAAGGGGAAGCCATTGTTCCCATTGGTGCGACTTTTTGGAAGAAAATAATCTCAAATAGGTTTCTAATCACTTGTTGACCACTTCAGTTTGACCATTAGTTTGAGGATGATATGAAATTCTCATATTCAATTGTGTACCTTAAATTTTAAATATCTCTTTCCAAATTTTGATGGTGAATGTGGGATCTCGATCCAAGACAATGGAAGTGGGCATACCATGTAGCTTAAATATTTGATCCATGAAGGCTTGTGCCACTGATAAAGGAGTGAAAGGATGATCTAGGGAACAAACATGAGAATCTTTTGAAATATGGTCAACAACCACCATGATGACTGATTTGTTTCCCACTTTTGGGAGTCCCACGATGTTACGAGGAAAATCACTCTATGGCATGGGGTAAACCACAACAGATGGAAATGACTGCAGAAATCAACTATAATCTCAAGTATTCTATATAAACAAACATGCTAAAAGGACAAGATAAAGAGCCTACCTCATCCAAACGTTCGATGAATTCCATCGTTGAACACTTCACTCAAAGCTATATACTTGCAAATTGTCCTCAACAACCAAGATACACAGGCATATGGTGATAATATCTAAATTTGGCACATATAATAGCACAATACATCAATATTCATAACAAATATGCCCATGGAATAACAATTCAAATGTTTTCAAGACATTGATTGGATGAGAAAAGAGTATTTCTATTAAAATGTGAACAACATAAGTATATGAATGAAAAACTTCTATTTTGGCACGTCTCGGAACCGAGAAACTAAGTCCCTTCCAGCTGGACCTCCAACACTTCAATCCTGCACTAAAGGCAAGATCATATAAGAGAGACAATGAGGTTCTCCATCAAATAGGGAAGATATTGGGGGCTGAACAATGTATTAAGACTTAAAAGGACAAAGGGATGCAAACTCAATATGAAGTGAATAATTTCTCCATAGTAACTTTTCTCTCAAAGTTGAATTATTCTCTCGTTTTCTCCATGGCTTTGATATGGCCCATTTATAGCCTTAAAATGGAACTGAAGGGCCGAGTCAGAACATTTCCAGGATATGGAAGGTCAAGGATCATGGATCTTGTGACGCGACATGGAAACCCAACACCATTTTTAATTTTGGGCACAAAACCCAATGTACGCGGGTTGTAATGGTGCAACCTGCGTATACACATGTTGTATATCTGTTAGGGCTCATATATGTGGAAAAATATGTTTTTTTGCTGTGGGAATTGCAAAAGGGGACTTCAAGTCTTCATATGGAAATGTAAAATTCCTTCTGAGCAAGTTGCATGGGGTGAGGCAAATCTTGCTATAACACACGATAAAATACATTGAAATGTTTGTGCAAATCTATTTTGGGATTAGTAGTGGTTGAAAATCCCCAGGTATCTTCATTGTATCTCCCTTATTTCATTGGAAAGTGTCACAACATGCTATGAGGTCTTGTATATATATTCTCATGCCATCTCAGAAGAATGAATTATTAGTTTTTTCATAGTTTTTATGAAATCCAAAGTGACTTGTTATCGGTGATGAATGTATCTCCTCTAAGACTCATTGTTTTAGGGAAGAAACTTTCACAAGAAAAATGCACCCTTTATACTGCAATGTATCTTGTTTCCATGTATAAATTTTAGGTGGGTTGGGATATACCTAAATTCGTTGGATGAGCTTCCTTAAAGTAATATTTTCCAGCCATCCCCTATGGGCCTCCTTGATCCATACTAGAATTTCTATTGATGAGCGACCCATCCTCCTATAATTTTCTAGTTAAAACATCAACCACATCATTCTCTTACCCTTTAAGATTATATATGATCTCATAATCATACCACCAACATATCGGGGACCCATTTATGTTTCTTCAGTGAATAAAACTTTTGTTCAAGGAAGTAATTTAAACTATGATGGTTTGTCTTGATTTGGAAACACTTTCCTATGAGATATGGGTGCCAAGTCTCCACTGCATGAAAGATAGCCATCATTCCTTCTCATATGTGGATTTTCCCAAATTGTAGTCACACAATTGTTTACTAGTGGATTCCAAGGGGAATCCTTCTTGCATCAATACTTATCTATGACCTCTACCTAAAGCATCAAATTCTAAAACAAAAGTCTTCTTAAAGCCATGGATTGTTAATACTAGAGTATTTCACATGGCATCCTTTAAAGCAGTGAAGGCCTATGTTGTTACCTCACCCCAAACAAATGCATTCCTTTTAGGGAGTGGAGTCAGGGAAGCTGAAATGTTTCCATATTTTTTCACAAACTTCCTATAGTATCTTGTATTTCCTAAGAATCCCCTCAATATCTCTAGTGTTTTGGGATGGGGAAAGTCTTTCAATGTGACCCAAATATTCAACCTCAGGAGCCCCACATTCACATTTGGAGTGCTTCACAAGTATTTGGTTATCTATCAAGAGCTCCAAGGACTTATCCACATTATCTATGTGTGATTCCTATGTTTTACTATAGATCAAGATATCATCAAAGAATACTAGCACAAAATTGCATAGGAAGGGTTTGAAAATCTTGTTTGTGAGGCTCTAGAAAGTGGACATGGAATTACAAAGTCCAAAAAGCATAACTAGAAACTCATAATGAGCTTTCTGCATTTTGAATCCTATCTTTGGGATTCCTGCCTCTTTCATCCTAATTTAGTGGTATCCTAAATGTAGATCAAGATTAGTGTAAAAATTTTCCCCATGAAGTTCATCAAGGAGATCATCAATAACATGGATGGGAAATTTTTCCTTGATTGTCAACTTATTGAGAGATTGAAAGTCAAGACACATGTGCCAAGTGACTTCCTTCTTTAATACCATGACTTTTGGTGATAAGTAAGGGCTTATACTAGGACATATGACACCATCCTCCAACAACTCATGAATGATCTTTTATATTTCATTCTTTTGTGCAAAAGGGTGTCAATAAGGAAATACATATGTTGGTTGACTTCCTATAATTATTGGAATGTCATGGTCATTCTCTACTTGAGAAGGGGGTAAATCGTTTGGTGTCTTAAATACCTGATAATGTTTTTCAAGGACTAGTTGGAATTCTGGGTGGATTTCTTATGTTGGGTTATCCATAACCTGTATGGAATTAAATTGGGAAATAATGTTAGATTGGACCTTATTTAATAACTTCTGCATGCAATGAGAGATGATTGTTTCAAGACAGATTTCCCTCAAAGAGTGTGGTAAATGACCCTCTTTAGTGAAACCCATATAGATTTCTTTGAAACTCAGGGTGATTGGTCCCAATGTGCATAGCCATTCTACCCCCAATACTATATCACACCCACCCATATCAATGGAAAATAGATGGGTTTTGAGCTGATAGTCTCCCATCTAGAGTTTGACATGTTCACATCTACCCCCACATTCCATCATACTTCCATTAGCGATCATGATTTGAAAGTTGTGCAAAATGGGTTTTTTCCACCACTCACTTTTGAATGAAATTGTTAGTAATACCATTGTCAACTAGAACCAAGAATTTATAGTTCTTGATGTAACCTATGAGTTTCAAGGTTTTTGGAGTTGAAATACTCGATAATGCACGCAGGGAGATAAATGGTTCTTCATGAGAGAATGCAGGTTCAATATTTTCTTGAGTTTGAGTGTCCATGTCTTCAACTTGTGACTCTAGTGTCTCTTCTATACTTATATCTGCGGTCAAGACATGAGTGGTCATATAAATTTGGAACAACTTATGTTATTTACACCAATGACCTGGAGTATATTTTTCAGCACAATTATAGTAGAGTCCTTGTCTTTGGTAATATTCCATTTTTGTTGGAGACAACCTTTATACTTTCAATGGATGAGTATGAGTTGTGCTTGGGGAACTACCTTGGGGAGGATGAGTGTGGGGAATGAAGGTTAGTTTTTTTTTGTTTGTGCATTGATCACCATCTCTGCTTCTAGGGACCTCTAAGTTGCTTCTAACCATGTAGTAGGACATTGCATTCTAACATGTGCTCAAATGTCCTCCTTGAGGCCATTAATGAAACATTATTTATAGAAATAATATATTATTTTCTCTATGCGGATAGCTAATTTCTCAAAGGCTTCCATAAATTGTGTGACTGATACTATTTGGCATAACTTGGTAAGTGTTATACCAGAATTTTCCACACCATTTTCATTGTGATATGGCTGAGTCGTTTTCCTTGACTTGCAAGTTTAAATCCCAACTTTCATCATCAAAGCCACTTGAAAAATAATATTTTTTCTTATATCCGTGGGCCACCTTTGTGAAACACATGGAAATTTGATCCTTGCTAGCATACAACCTGCAAATTTTCTCAAAAATTATGAAAAATAAAAACTTCCACATTTTCGGGCGAGGATTTCGGTTGAGATCATTTACCAACCTCTCTGAGCCTGTACCAAATGGAATTCAACCTCCTTAACTTCTTGAGGATGGTATAAAGGAACCTTTGGGGGTGTTAGCACTATGTAATTTCTAGAGGTTGTAGAAGAAAAGATAGAGCTAACTACCAAACCACTTTGGAAGCTAGGATCTAGCCCTGCAAGCTTTAGAGAGGGATCTCTCTATAGGATTTAGATTTGTTTGAGTTTCAAAATGTTAGGTTAGTTGTGACAGTTTGAGATTTGTTTGTTTGTTTGAAATATATGGCTGAAAGAATTCTTAATTTTCCATTAGGATATGGGGTCTGTACTTAAGGATGAGGATCTATTTCAGCTTTTATAAGGTTTTGTCCACAGATCAAGTTAGTAAAACAGTTGGATCTATTTAAATCAAATGAAATGAATAAGAGGAAAAGAGGGTAAAATCCACTAAGTAGAAGAGCAGTTAAGAATTCATTTACTTAGTTTCATATGAACAACATGGAGATCATTAAAAAACCAGAGACAGAGTATAATGAAATAAATTATGTTCTTTAACTTTATTTTAATGATTGGAATTGGAAACACATGCAATGATTACAGAGAATGGAAAAACATTTGACAAAGAGAGAAACCGCATCACAAACAATCTGGCACAAGAATCATGTGAATAAGCCTCTTTTATTATTGGTCGATCCTTTAAAATTTACATAATAGCTTTTGGATGCAAAAATCAACCTATAATACTTTGAAGAGAGAAGTATTTATATGACTATTTACAACAGATCCTGTCATAAATGATCAGGATATTATGGGGAATATCTAACTAACTAGATCTCTAAATACAAAATGTAGGGATTTTGTAGATTTTCTTGGATTTCTGGTGTTGATTTGGTGGAAGTGGTTGATGACTCATTTCTTTGACTTTGTCTAGTTGCTTCTCCATGCTGACTAGAACACCAAAATTGTCTCTACTCAAGTAATGTGCATAGATATTCCCACCTCTTTTTACTTGGGATGGAAATCTTGAGTAATTTTTTGTATATTTCATCCATCTCTGTGTATTTGGCAAAGGTAGGCTTAGTAATGAGGATATGATTGATTTCATGTTAAATTCTTAAGTCTAACTGTAGTGTCTCCAAGAAATATTTACTAGTGATGCTTCCCTGTATCCTTACAAACTTTGAACTGTCCTTTTCCACTGTGCTCATTTTTTGTTTTTAATCAGGCAGAGTGATCAATTTGTCATTCAGTACTAACAATCCAGGAAGCCATTTCTTGTGTAACACCTCAAACTTATTGAAGAACTTTTGCACACCTATGTCCATCACTTGAGATTTTTCTTCCAACTGCAACATGAAGCCTTTCTTGGTCAGAACCTTCTTGATCTCAAGGATGGTTTCAGTACTGTCCTCAATATCTAGTTCTTCTAACTCCTGTTTATTTTTGGAGTTTAGAACTCTGATAATTTCAGTGGCCTCTGTGGGTCTTTCTCCCAATTCTTCCTTGATGATTTCAATTGCTCCCATGGATTTCTGTACTAATTCATGTTGCTAAAAAATTATCTGTATGGAAGGCCAGATTTCTTACATAGATTTGATGATATCTATCCAAATGTTTTCCTTATCTTGGGCTAAGGTATTTTCCATGGCAGTCTCTTTCCCTAATTGTTGTAAATATTGACTAAACCTTTGAGACTTATGCATCTCTCCAGAATGACTGGATTGGAACATTGATTTCAATTCCTTGAATGTCTTTACCTCTTCCTGTAATTTTATGATTTCTTCCCCTTGTATGGACATATCTTCCATGGGTTTTACAAGTTTGTCAGATGCATCTAAAACTTGTACTGGGATTTCTGATGTGGACCCCTCTATTGTTCTGATCCCTGTCAGAGACACTGCCTCCAGTGGGATCATGGCCAGCTGCACATTTTTCTCCTTTTATTTTATTATTTTGTTCATTTCTGCTTCCATTTCCCTTATCTGTTCATTTTGTTCCATGATTAAATTTAACATCTCTTCTTTGTGGCTTTCATTCTCAGCTACTTCTTTGGTTTGTGAATCTTGTGTAGTTGAAAGCTTCAGTTGCTTTCTAAGATATTTTATATCAGCATTCTTCTTCTTTAAGAACTCCTCTACTACCTTGACATTTGTTGGGTCATACCCAATATTAAGAACCAATTCTTCTAATGATTTAATTTTGTTATCATTGGCCAAAGAAGAGATCTTCTCCATCTTTAATTGGGAATGGATATTGTTTAGGGACACATGTAACTTAGAAGAAGTCATTGAGTTATTTGTCAAAGTTGAGAATATTATTTCTCCTGTATGCCTATGCATGTCCATCTGGTCCATTGGATGGACAACTTTTACATCAAATTCAAAAGTAGTCTTTTTGTAGTCTGCAATTGTTCTTGGATGGGGAACTTGTGCTCGTAAGAATGCCATTTGCATTCTTCCTCTTTTTGTGTCAAAAGCTAACAACAATTTGTGTTGAGAAGTGGAGGTCTGCTTCCAGAATTGAGAGTAGTAGTTTTTGTTGAGGAGCTCATTCATTTGCTTGATCTGTTTATATTTGTCAAAAATGTTTGANCCTGGATGAGTTGAAGAGTGTGGTCCCTCCAAGACTATGATGGATTGCATTTCTCCCTCCTTGAGAAAATATGTTGTATGACTGGTTTTGGCCCTCTTTCTGTAAACCTGGAAATCCTCAGGTGACACCTCTGTGATTGAAGGAGAAAATTCCTTCCTTGATCTCTTTTATACTTGCTTTTTGGGTGGGTTAGTATGTGAAATGGTTACAGAGGCATGATTCTTCTCTGTTTCTTGCAATGTGTTCTCCTGCCACTCTGTCTGGTTCATGTATCTTTCCACCTCTTTCCTCTGTGTGTGAACATAAGGAGTGCTCCTTTGTTTGATTCCGAGTTCAGAGATGACACCAAATGGGTCATATTCCCAAGTGAAACTCAGAGGAAGCCTCATTTGTTTCAAGAAGCTATCTGCTTCTTCTCTTGTTGATATGAAGTTGCAGATGAAAAGGCCAATATGAGTCTTGATTCTGAGTTGAGATTTCTTCTTTTCTTCAAAAAAGTGAACATCATCTGAATACACCATTTGCCTTATATACTCTAGTGAAAAAATACTCATTGGGAGGTATTTGGGCAATCTGTAAGGAGACAGCTCACACCCATATACTCTTATCTATGTATGGTTTTGGTATAAATACCAATCCCCTGTATTAGCTTGATCATATAGGTGCAATACCTTCGAAATTTCTTCATTGACCCTTGGTTTTGTGTTACTGTTCAACAGCCAAACAATTGGATGGATGAATTGATCAATGAAGTCCTTAAAGTTGTACTCTGTTGAATGTTTCATCACTAATGAGGTCCATGATTTCACTAATTGTGGGCTTCCTTCCTCGTTCAATTTCTGAAGTGCATAGGGAAACCTGTCTGATTGGTAAAATAAAAACATGTAAACCAGAACTGAAGAGTATCTGAACATCCCTTCAATTGGAAACCTGAATAATTGATCATGAATATTATCAGCAAGAAATTGGCTGAAATTGAATTTAATGGAAACTCTTTCTTCTGTAGAAAATATGGATACAAAACCTAAAATAGGCTCATATACCCATTCATCTGAGTAATAACCTAACAGGTAAGAAAGCATGGATATGATCTGGTTGGCTTTGAAAATGAAAATAGAGAATGAGTAAGGTGGATTCTTCTTGGGAAATTGGGCATCTTCTGGGAGGAAAATCTCAAATATCTGGGCTCTTTGGGGTAAAGTCAGTCTCTGGTATAGGTCGTTTAGGGCTTCAATGGAGAACGGAATGGTTGATTCGTTTCTAGGGATCTGCAACATATGGTCGATGGATTTGGAGGTGACTGTGAACAATGTCTCACTGGAGGAGGAGGCAATGGCTATTTGGCTAGGCAAGTAGTTGGCTTGACATTGGAGAGCAAATTGAAGGAAGTGGTGGGTTTGAGAAAATATGTGCATAGGTAAATTGGACTCTCGAAGTCCAATTTCATCACCCTGGTCAAGAAAAATGTTTGTTAGCCATCAGTGCAATTCGAAGAAGTCGAATTCACACTTTGACTCTATGACTTTGTAATCGTTATTCACCAGAGGGATGTGTTCTAGGTCAACAGGAGGGGGAAGGATTGGGTTTTTGGATGTGTCTGCAGATTTGGCCTTGGAGGCCATAATTGACAGAGCTTATAGAAAAATAATGTCGGAACTGTATTACCTGGGGAAAAGATTCGTCTGTCGATAGTGAGAGGTGGTGGAATTCAATTTGTCAGTTGGGTTCAATGCGGTCTCCATGGTATATTTATCAACAAATGGCATAAAATGATGT
>JASDQU011401727.1:32388-43924 GCA_032191745.1 Picea mariana
AAAAAATTTATTGTTCGCTTGCAAACTTAGGATAAAAAATATGTTCCATGAAGCACCAAGATTGTGTTTTGCAATGTTACACTATAAATTTATTTTCCTAAGATAAAATAACCAAAATTAAACAACTAGGGGTATATTTTGAAATCCCCTTTCAATTTTCTTGAGACAAAACTACCTAACCTATCTCATATTCTCTAACCTATCAACAACAAATTTAAAAAGTTTGATCAGGATTAGACAATATGATTCAAACTAATTTTGTTTTGATAGGGTTTTCTTGTTTTTTCTCTTTTTCTCTTTTTTCTTTTCTTTTTCTTTTCTTTTCTTTCTTTCTTTCTTTCTTTCATACCCTCTTTTCATTTTTTCTATTTTTATCTTTTTCTTTTTCTTTTTATTTTTTCATTTTGGAAATTATTTGCAGAATGAAATATTATTTACAATGTAAAATGATTGAAGAAAGAAACTTCAACCACCAGGTGATACTATGAAATATAGGGTTATAACAGTGGCTCCACTTGGGGATGGTGCTCTCCTTGTGAGGTAACAAGAACTGGTTACCAATCGCCTTGAATCATCTTCTCCAATACTTTCTGCATCTTATTAGTTTTATTGTATATGTAAACCTGGTGACAACTGATCAGGGGATTAGGGTCTTCTCTTCGGGCTTCAACCTATGATATCAGTGACCCACTCCTGATAGAAAAAGTAAAATGGTATTTATAATGAACTAGGTGAAGAATTCTTTTATTCTAGTGAAAAATAATGCTTGAGCATTCTATCATTGACAAGTCCTCCAAGAAGATCTGCTCCATCCATGTCCTTGATCAGGAATGCATTGCTTCTTCTGTAAGCATGGATTGTGTATGGACCTTTCCATAAATTCTCAAATTTTCCATACTTTCCCTTCTCTTCATTCCTTGAATCCCATTTCAGTACTTTGTTCCCTATATGGAAATCATCAACCTTGGTTCTTTTATCATAGATATTCTTGATATTTTCCTGGATCACTTGAGTTTGGTTGTAGACCTATTCTTTGTACTGTTGCAATTGTGTGGTCTAATTAATTCTCCTCTGGATTTCATTTGGTTCTACCTGTACTTCCTCCAGTAATTTCATGACAGAGACACCTAAAGAAGTGGGAAAAACAACATCCATTCCATAAACCAACTAGTATGGGGACATGCCAATTGATCTCTTAGTATTAAGTCTGTCTACCCATAATGCATTTACCAGCTTGTTGTGCCATGAATTTTTGTTACCCTGCAACAAATTTTTGATGATGTTGACTAGACTCTTGTTGGAAGACTTTGCAAATCCATTTCCCCGAGGGTAATAGGAAATAGAATGTCCTAAGGTAATCTAATATTTTCTGCAAAACTCCACCATCCTCTTTGATTTGAATGTTGTTGCATTGTCAATGATGATTTTCTTGGGACATACAGATATTGAAAGAATGTTAGTTTTTAAAAACTTAAAGATCACATCATCAGTGGATTGCCTTGTAGGTACAACTTCAATCCACTTGGTAAACTAGTCAGTGGCTATGAGAATCCATTTGTGCTATCCTGATGATGGTGGATGGATTTATCCAATGAAATCCAAACCCCACTATTCAAAAGGAGTTTCAACTAATATTGGTTTCAAGGGTAAATGCAATAGTTTCCTTTTTCCTTCAAAGATTTGATAGCTATGACAAGAGATCACTTTCTTGTGGACATCTACAAATAAGGTGGGCCAGTAAAAACTGGCTCTTAGAATTTTTTTGGCAGTGGTATTCCAGTTCAAGTGTCCACCACAATATCCTTCATCAAATTCCTACAAAGCTTTATCTTCCTCATCTTTCAATAAACAATTTAGTAAAATCCCTTCAACATATTTCCAATAAAAATTGTCAATTAAAATATAATACTTCATAGCTTTGAGTTTAAGAAATCTCGCTTTAGTCTTGGTTAAACCAGGAGAAGCTTGTAAATGATGTAAAAAAAAATTAGGTCTGCATACTAGGGAGAGGCTGAGAAATCCTATTTAAGTTTTGGAGTCACATGCTCTTCTTGTTCATCCACTATAGCTAGAAAATTTATATCAAAATCATGGAAATTGGACTCTGCCATTAATTTAGCTAATCCTTGACCCTTAATGAGCTTGGTTCTTTTGATCTCAATATCAAATTAAGGATAACAAAAGTCCATTTACCCATTTTTTCTATAAGGACAGTCTTGGATTAGAATATCTTTCACCACAAAATTTGGGACATAAGCAATTATATGTGAATGAAGAATATATACTCTGAAATCTTTGATTGCTTTTACCAAAGGAAAATCTTGTTTTTCCATGACGTTGTATTTCAGTGCAACATCTCTCGAGGATTTACTAAAGAATGCAATAGGTTTTGCATGGCCTTCATTGTTCTTCTGCAAAAGAACTGTTGCAATAGTATGCTCAGAGGAAAATGAGAATATGAGGAAATCTTTTGTGAAATCAGGGATGATAAGCACAGGGGCTTGCATTAATGCTTGTTTCACCTGATCAAATGAATGTTTTTCTTCTATGGTCCATTTTAATTTTGTTTCTTTTTTCAACCTACTTGTCATATTTCTTTGAAGTTCTTCCAAGTTAGGGATGAATCTTCTTAGAAAGTTTATTTTTCCAATGAAAGATTGTAATTATTTTATGTTTCTAGGATGAAATATTTTTTGAATGGCTTCAATTCTACTAGGATCAATTTTAATTCCATCCTTTGATATGATATATCCTAGAAGTTTACCTTCTTCTAGACCAAACAATTTTTTCTTTGGATTAAGGGAAATTCCAAATCTCCTGCATTTTTAAAACTCTTCTCATGTGGAGCAAGTTTTCTTCATCTGTTTTTGAAAAAACAGTGATATCATCCAAGTATATAACAATGAATCTTTCAATTTCATCCACAAAAGAAATATCCATTCCTCTCTTAAATGTATCCCCAGCATTCATTAAACCAAAATTCATTTTCACATAGATGAAAGTGCCCCAAGGTGTAGTGAATGTTCTTTTTTCTTGATCATCAGGGTGGACTAAAACTTGATTGTAACTAGAAAAGCCATCTAACAGAGAAATTCTACTCGACCCAACTACCTTCTGCAAAATATGGTCCATTTTGGGAAAGGGGTAGTTGTCTTTGAGAGATAGTTTATTAAGGTTTCTAAAATCAATCCATAATCTGTTTTCTTCACTCTTTTTCCTGGTTGGAACTAAATTTGATACCCATTTAGAAAATCATAATGGGACAATGATTTTAGCATCATACATCTTTTTTATTTCTTTTTCAATCAGAGGCATCAACCTTGGGTTAATCATCCTAAGTTTTTGTTTAAAAGGATTTTGGTCTTATTTTATGGGAATTTTAGATTGTATAATGCTAGTGTTATAAGATTTCAGATCTTAATAATTCCATGCAAAAACATCTATAAATTCTCTCAATAATTCTATATATTTTTGTTTTTGAGCAGGAGGTAAAAATTTGGACAGATTAATCATCTTTGTTTCCTTTTCAATTCCTATGTTACAGTCTTCAAATTCCTTTCCTGTAGGTTCAATTTTAGGTTTTTTGGCCACATCATCAAAATCAAACAACTCTTCCAAAGGGACTAACCCTCTAGGCAGAAAACAATCTTTCAATTACACAATGTCCATATCTTCTTATTTTTTATTTATTTCTTCTAAACCTATATTATCTAAATTTTATTTTTCATCATCAAAATCAACATCTATGTTGGCACATTCAAATTCATTTTTTGATTGTATAAATTTTCAGTTTGTTCACCATTTCCAAAAACTTGCCAATATCTGATGTTGTCTGGGACAATCGGTTTTCACTTCACTTCAACTTTGTACTGGTGATTAGGATGAAATGGTATCTTACAAGTAGTTTTTGAGGTAGCCATACCATCAACAAGAATGTTTTGGTCTCTGGGAATGGCTAGAAAATCCTATTCAGTAAAGCATTCCAGAAAATCTAGGACAACATTTATGTAAGCTCTCAATCTTGGGTGTTTAGCAGAGTATTCACCTTTGATCTATTTTATTATCAATTCATAATCACCCCTAATTGAAATTCTCTTAGAACCAAGCTTCTTTAAAAGTTGCAAACCTATCATTAAGGCTTCATATTCAGCGATGTTGTTGGTACACTTAAAATTTAACTTGTAGGAATGACCTTCTGTATGATTTGTTTTTGAATTAGAAACCCACACACCAGATCTTGATCCTTCCTTACTAACAAGACCATCAAAGTCTAAACTCCACAGAGGTTCATTTTATTTATCAGATTGCACCATCATTGTTTTGTCTTCTTCAAGGACTGTTTTGTCTTCCTCAATGTTATAAACATCATCCTCCATATTTCCAATTTGTATTTCCATGTCTCCATCATTGTACAAAATAAAAGAATAAATGTCTGAATGAATAGAATATAAGGGATAATTGTGTGGTTTATCCTGACTACTGACCTTGTATTTCATCAGTGTCTCCCTATATAATCTCTTATGTTGACCAAATAATGGTATGGTGGCATAAGACATTTCCAATTGAAGGGTATCTTGTAACTTGGCTCCCCATGAGTGAGACAGTACCATACCATATTTAGGAGGTATGTCTGCAACAACTATGTCTGTTACCATACTCTTGTATGGGATTTGTGCTAAAGTAACACACAAATCTTTGATAAGATCAATGAATTTTACTTGAATCAAAAGAATATAAATCTTTGTATGGTCTAGTGATATCAAGTCTTAATTTTTCCATAATAGCCTTAGGCATAAGGTTGAGGGAAGAAACAAAGTCCAACATGGCATTGTGCAAAGTTTTGTCTTGAATGTTTAAACTAATTTAAAATGGAGGTACAACACCACTTTCATATTTTCCATCAATTTCAGGCCCAAATAATAATTATGGTTGATCATTAGCAATATTTACCGTATCTATACCTTCCTCTATGTTTAGAGATTTCATTACTTGTGATTTGTAAGCATTCTTATTCATTAACTCTGTTAGAGGAATGGGTATATTGAGTTTTGCCAATTCACTTTCAAAGTTGAATAAGGTTTGAGTCTTATTTTGGTTAGAGAAATCTGATTTCTCAACAAAAAACTTTTGTGAGGTATCTTTGAGCTGGCTGGTACTAGAGGGAACAACAGTTTGAGTTATTTTTGAGACAGAATCAAGTGTTCTTTTGGTTGGGGCTTCTGAGTTTTTTTTAAGGGGAATGCCAGGAATTTTCTTGGCAAGTGTGTCAGCTATTGTTTTAATGTAAATAGTTTTCTTAGTTGGATTATCATTAGAATTATTACTTCTCAGGTTATACTTCCTATGAACTTCCATAATTTCATTTTCAAAAGCTTGTTGATCTTATTCTTCCTCATCAAATTCAGATTGTGAAAGAAGGAAAAAATCATGTTCTTCTTGGGCAAGAAAAAAATAATCATTATCATTTATTCCCATTAAATTAATGTGAACATCATCAAGTCCCTCAATTGTTTCTTCCCCTTCATAAACATAATTTTCTTGAAAAGGGGGCCTAATCTGTTGATCTAGGCTTCTTTGTTCTCTTTTCTCTCTTGGTTCTCTTTGTTTGATTTGGGGTTGATTTCTCCTAAAATTAGGATTTTTGATTTGGGGACCACGTTGATTTTATCTTGGTGGATTCCTATCAGTGATGTCTAATCTTTCCATCATCCTTTCCATGGTTGTGAATAAGGAGTCTATCTTAGCATCAACAGAAGAGGTAGATGGTTCTTATTTGATAGTTACTCTCATCTTTGTTTTTTGTCTAGCTCTCTTAGCTAACAGATTTTCCTCTACACTCACAACACATATTTGCATTTATTCCAAAGTTGCAGGGTTTCTTTATCTCAATTGATAAGACATGTCAACATCAAAACCATTAGGTAATTGATCAAAGCTAAACCTTGAGGAGGTTTAATGTTTGTTGAAATTGCATTATAAATATTGTTAAATCTACTACAATAATCTTGTACACTTTCCCCTTGGTTTCTTTAAAAATTTCATATTCAGATAAGATTTGAAGAGGATTTTTATTAACATCCCATCTATTGAGGAATGATTGGTGAAAGGCAGTAATTTCATTCAAACTAGCAGCTGGTAAGGCTTTGAACCATTTCCTAGCTTCTCCATTCAATCTTTGGGCAAACAATCTCATTTTGGCATCTTCCTCGTCAACTTCTTGCAAGTCAAAGAAGTCATTCATATTGTTAACATGTTGTTGTGCAGTCATATTTCTAGTTCCATCAAACTGAGGGATCCTAGTTTGATAATCCTGGGGCATACTATGTAAGGGAGAAACCAAAACGAGGGGATCATATCTTGTTGCCATGATTGGTCGAGGAGGATGGATAGCAGATGCACTTGTGGAAGGTGTGGGTGCAGGAACTCTTGTGGCAGGATGGATCACAACCTGTGAATTTATTGGATAAGTAGTGGAAGATATCGAAGAAGCAGGGTTGGAAGATATAGGATGAACTAATTGAGGATTGATATATGATGTAGATATGGTCAAGGCAAAAATATCAACATACCGTTGAATGCAGGCTTTATGAAAAGCTTGATCAAATTCTGATGCTAGATCTTGTAACTTCTCAAAATTTTGAAGGATTTGTTGATCAAGATCTGATCCAAGAGAGTGTCTTTCAGGTGTATTAGGTTGGAGGATAGCTTGATCTAAAACTGTTTCATCTATAAATATATCAGATTTCGTTTTGAATAGGCTATGCTCAAATGGTAGATCAAACTAGATATCTTGGATTGTGACAAACTTCTCTGGAAGAGATGTTTCCCTAGGAGGAGGATGATTACTCCCTTGAATTTCTACTCAAATTTTTTTTATAATCAATTTCCAGGCTTATCTACTACTTTTACAGGTTCTGGGTCAGGATGAGATCTGGTGTGAATTCTTTTTGGAGCAAGAACTTAAAATTCAAAAACCTAATCAATTATTTACAAATTTTTACAACCTCTGAACATTTATCTCTTAAGATTGTATATCTTTGACTGTCCAAAATTAAAGTTTTCTTACTTAGGGAAGATAATTCATAAATTTGGAAAATTTGTTCTTCCCTAGTATGGTTGCCACTATGTTAGCACTCTGTAATTTCCAGAGGTTGTAGAAGAAAAGACAGAGGTAACTACCAAACCACTTTGGAAGCTAGGATCTAGCCCTGTCAGCTTCAGAGAGGGATCTCTCTATAGGATTTAGATTTGTTTGAGTTTTAAAATTTTAGGCTAGTTATGACAATTCAAGAATTGTTTGTTTGTTTGAAATATATGGCTGAAAGAATTATTAATTTTCCATTGGGATATGGGGTCTATACTTAAGGATAAGGATATGTTTCATCTTTTATCAAGTTTTATCCACAGGGAAAGGTAGTAAAATTGTTGGATCTATTTAAATCAAATGAAATGAATAAGAGGAAAAGAGGAGAAAATCCACTAAGTAGAAGAGAAGTTAAGAATTCCTTTACTTAGTTTCAGATGAACAACATGGAGATCATTAAAAAACTAGAGATGGAGTATAATGAAATAAATTATGTTCTTTAAATTTCTTTTAATGATTGGAATTGGTAACACATGCAATGATTATAGAGAATGGAAAAACATTTGACAAAGAGAGAAAGCACATCACCAACAATCTGGCACAAGAATCCTATGAATAAGCCTCTATTATTATTGGTCGATCCTTTAAAATTTACACAATAGATTTTTCATGAAAAAATAAATCCATAATATTTCGAGGAGAGAAGTATTTATACAACTATTTACAATAGATCCAGTCCTAAATGATCAGGATATTATGGAGGAATATCTAACTAACTAGATATCTAAATACAAAATGTAGGGATTTTTCATATTTGCTTGGATCTCTAGTGTTGATTTGGTGGAAGTGGTTGATGACTCATCTCTTTTACTTTGGCTACTTGTTGCTACATGTTGACTAGAACACCAAAACTATCTCTACTCAAGTAATCTGCATAGCTCCTCCCACCTCTTTTTACTTGGGCTAAAATTTTTTAGTAATTTCCTGTATATTTCATCCATATCTGTGTATCTGGAAAAGGTAGGCTTAGTGATGAAGATATGATTGATTTCATGTTGAATGATTAAGTCTAAATGTAGTGTCTCTAGGAAATATCTACCAGTGATGCTTCCTTGTATCCCTACAAACTTTGAACTGTCCTTTGCCACTGTGCTTATTTTCTATTTGTAATCAGGCAGAGTGATCAATTTGTCATTTAGTACTAACAATATAGGAAGCCATTTCTTGTGTAGCACCTCAAACTTACTGAATAACCTCTACACACCTATGTCCATCACTTGAGATTTTTCTTCCAACTGCAAAATTAAGCCTTTATTGGTCAGAACCTTCTTGATCTCAAGGACTATTTCAGTCATGTCCTCAATCTCTAGTGCTTCTAAATCCTCTTTATTTTTGGAGTTTATAAATTTGATAAGTTCAGTGGCCTCTGTGGGTCTTTATCCTAATTCTAACTTGATGATTTCAATTGCTCCCCTGGCTTTCTGTACTAATTCATGTTGCTAAAAAATGATCTGCATTGAGGGCCAAATTTCTAACATTGATTTGTTGATATCTATCCAAATGTTTCCTTAGCTTGGGCTAAGGTATTTTCCATGGCATTCTCTTTCCCTAATTGTTGGAACTGTTGAATAAGACTTTGAGATTTATGCATGTCTGCCTGATGATTGGCTTGGAACATTGATTTTAATTCCTGCAATGTCTTTACCTCTTCCTGTAATTTTTTTTTTCTTCCACTTGTATGGACATATCTTCCATGGATTTTACAAGTTTGTCAGATGAATCTAAAACTTGTACTAGGATTACTGATGGGATTGTTGATGGAATTTATGTTGATTTGGACCCCTCTACTATGCTGATCCCTATTAGAGGAAATGCCTCCAGTGGGATCATGGCCAGCTGCACAATTTTCTCCTTTTATTTTATCAGTATATCCATTTCTGCTTCCATTTCCCTTATTTGTGCATTTTGTTCCATGATTAACTTTAACATATCTTATTTGCGGCTTTCATTATCAACCACTTCTTTGGTTTGTCAATCTTTTGTAGATGGAAGTTTCATCTGATTTCTAAGAGATTCTATATCAACATTATTCTTCTTTAACAACTGCTCTGTTTCCTTGACATTTGTTGGGTCATACCCAATCTTAAGAACCAATTCTTATAATGATTTTATTTTGTTATCCTTGGCCAAAGAAGAGATCTTCTCCAGCTTTAATTGGGRYTGGATATTGTTTAGGGATACCTGTAACTTAGAAGCAGTCATTGAGGTATTTTTCAAAGTTGAGAATACCATTTCTCCTGTCTTCCTATGCATATCCATCTAGTCCACTGGATGGGCATCTTTTACATCAAATTCAAAAGCAGTGTTTTTGTAGTTTGCAGTTGTTCTTGGATGGGGAACTTGTGCTTGCAAGAATGCCATTTCAATTCTTCCTCTTTCTATGTCAAAAGATGACCACAGTCTATGTTGAGCAATGGATATCTACTTCCAGAATTGAGAGTAGGTGTTGATGTTGAGGAGCTCATTCCTTTGCTTGATCTGTTTATATTGGTAAAACATGTTTGACTCTTTTTTTCCATGAGCTTATTCAGTTGTTAGAGTAGTGTCTCGGTTCCTTTGAGATGTTGGTGATGATGGAGAACCTGTAAACAAACTATCTGAATGATTTGAAGAGTGTCGTCCCTCCAAGACTATGGTGGACTTCATTTCTCCCTCCTTGAGAAAATTTGTTGTATGACTGGTTTTGCCCCTCTTTCTGTAAACTTGGAAATCCTCAGGTGATACCTCTGTGACTGAAGGAGAAAATTTCTTCCTTGATCACTTCTCTACTTTATTTTGGGGTGTGTTATTATTTGAAGTGGTTACAGAGGCAGGTTTCTCTGTTGGTTCTTGCAATGTGTTCTCCTTCCACTCTATTTGGTTCATGTATATTTCCACCTTTGGCCTCTATGTGTGAACATAAGGAGTTCTCCTTTGGTTGATTATGAGTTCATAGATGACGCCAAATGGGTCATATTCCCAAGTGAAACTCAGAGGAAACCTCATTTGTTTCAAGAGGCTATATGTTTCTTCTCTTGTTGATCTGTTGTTGTAGATGAAAAGGTCAATCTGAGTCTTGATTCTGAGTTTATATTTCTTCTTTGCTGCAACAAAGTGAACATCATCTGAATTCACCATTTTCCTCATATACTCTAGTGAAAAAATCCTCATTGGGAGGTATTTGGGCAATCTGTAAGGAGACATATCACACCCATATACTCTTATCTCTGTATAGTTTTGGTATAAATACCAATCCCCTATCTTAGCTTGATCAAATAGGTGAAAGACCTTTTGAATTTATTCATTGAACCTTGCCTTTGTGTTACTATTCAACATACAAACAAATGGATAGATGAATTGATGAATGAAGTCCTTAAATTTGTACTCTGTTGAATTTTTCCTTGCCAATGAGGTCTATGATTTCATTGACTGTGGGCTTCCTTCCTGGTTTAATTTCTGAAATGCACATGGAAACATGTCTGATTAGTAAAATAAAAACATGTAAACCAGAAATGAAGAGTATATGAACATATCTTCAGTTGGAAACCTGAATAATTGATCATGAATATTATCAGCCAGAAATTGACTGAAATTGAATTTAATGGAAACTCTTTCTTCTGTAGAAAATATGGATAGAAAACCTAAAATAGGATCATCTACCCATTCATCTTAGTAATAACCTAATAGGTAAGAAAGCAGGGATATGATCTGGTTGGCTTTGATAGTGAAAATGGAGCATGAGTAAGGTGGATTCTTCTTGGGCAATTAGGTATCTTCTAGGAGGAAAATCTCAAAGATCTGGGCACTTTAGGGGAAAGTCTAACTGGTATAGGTCGTTTAGGTATTCAATGGAGAACATAATGGCCAAGACATTTCTAGGGATTTGCAACATCTGGTCAATGGATACAGAGCTGACTATGAACAATGTCTCACCTGAGGAGGAGGCAATGTCTCTTTGGTTGGGCAAGTAGTTGGCTTGACATTAGGGAGAAAATTCGGGGAAGTGGTGGGTTTGAGGAAACATGTACAGAGGTAAATTGGACTCATAGAGTCCAATTTCATCACTTTGGTCAAGAAAAATGTCTTTTATCCATGAGTGAAATTCAAAGAATTCGAATTCACACCTTGGCTCTGTGACTTTGTAATCTTTATCCGCTAGGGGGATGTGGTCCAGGTCGATAAGAGGGGGAAGGATTGGGTTTTGTGATGTGTTTGCATATTTTTCATTGGGGGCCATAATTGACAGCGATTACAGAAAAATAATGGCAGAACTATATTACCCAGCAAAAAGCTTCGCCTGCTGACGGTGAGCGGTGGTGGTGGTTAATTTGATAGTTGGGTTTGGCGCGGTCTCCACGGTATCTTTATTTGCAAATGGAATAACAGGATGTGGAATGGGGTTTTAAGGTATAC
>JASDQU011401728.1:19340-34127 GCA_032191745.1 Picea mariana
CGAGGTTCAAGAGTAGGATCCTTTGGAGAAAATTTGTGGGATGTTCCTTCAATGGTTTAAAACTTACAAGTACGTAACAAACAATCCTTTATCACTACCTAGATGCTCTAGCTACCTAGCCTAAGTGGGGCTTATTGTACTCGAAGGTCTCTCACTGAGTCATAATTCAAAGTATATGTGCATAACTTGAACATTTGCTTTGAGCCAATTATTCAGAGTATATATGCATATGAATGAACCTCGAAATTGTCTTTGAGCCGAAGCCATATGAAAAATGATTGGAGGATCTAGGGACATGAATACGTTCATGTGTACTTGAGCACATGCACAATCAACATAGGAACATGTGTGCATTTCTAAAAAATCCTATTTGGTAAGTGTGTTTAGCAGTTTCGTGAGCACCAAGGATCTAGGATTATGAAAGCATGCAAGTTTCTATGAACCTGCACATGTTTCTGCATGTGACTTTGCACTAGGTTGCCACTTTTTTGAACATCATCTTCATGTGAGTGCCCTATAGTCCTATGTTTTTGAAGAAAATTTGTTTCCACACTTTATTCTAGATTTTACGGGTAGTGATGTTTATATATTGCTTATAAATGAAAAGAGAACATCAAAACAATCATTCATCACCAAGGAGAAAAACTTAGTTATTGTTGTATTGTGCTTTGTTGTCATTGTTTTATTATTTTGAATTCTTTATTTATGTTGAATTGTTTTGTAATGTAGATTCTTCCCATTTTCTAAAGATTTCAAATCAATTTTAACTTGTAATTTTAATAATACAAAGAACATATCTAAATTATGAAGCAAGCTATGGATAAATACAAAGAACATATCTAAATTATGGAACAAGCTATGGATAAGTTAAGGAAAGGGCTTAAATAATTTACCCCGATACTATGGATGTTGCCGTGTAGCTCATTTCTACAATAATAAATATGTTGTATTAAGGAGTATTAGAGTAACTCTTATATGGTCAAAACTCCGGTCATTTCTACAATAACAAATTGGTTGTACTAAGGAGTATTCAAATAACTCTTCTATGGTCAAAACTCCGCTCATGAGATGGAACTTTTCTACCAAATTTGGAAGCAATTTATACGAAATAAAAATAACGATGTGTATGCCCGTTATCCCACAAACAACCAATAAATGCAATCATAACGAAAAATTGTTTCTCCACTTTATTCTAGATTTTAGGGGTAGTGATGTTTCTATGTTTATACATAGTTTATAAATGAAAAGAGAACATCAAAACAATCATTCATCACCAAGGAGAAAAACGTAGTTATTGTTGTGTCGTGCTTTGTTTTCATTGTTTTATTATTTTGAATTCTTTATTTATATTGAATTGTCTAGTAATGTAGATTTTTCTCCATTTTCTAAAGATTTCAAATCAATTTTAAAAAAAATCCATGTAACTTTGTTGATGCAACCCAATGTTCCATAAATCCATAATTAAAATTGGTTTATACAATAAAATAACTTAATAATACAAATAACATATCTAAATTATGAAGCAGGGCTTAAAGAGTTCACCCCGATACTATGAATGTTGCGAGTGTAGCTCATTTCTACAATAATAAATATGTTGTATCAAGAAGTATTCAAATAACTCATCTCATCTTTTTGTTAAGAAGGTACTGTTTTGTCTACTTAAAGTTCTATTTTCTTTCATTATTTTATGGGATTGTATTCAAATGATCCAAAACCCAAGAGAAAAGTTCCATGGCCATGAGATGGAACTTTTCTACCAATGTAATCATCTTTATTATGAAAAATGCATCTCACAGTGGTTTTATTGCCAACTTACATGCCCGTTATGTAGGAATGAGTTTGAGTAGTTCTAGGGCAATTCTCCCCGGTGGCATGTCCAGTTTGTAATAATTAACATTGAATGAAAGAAAGCTTATGTGATGAATGTGATTGCTATTTGAGTTTGTTAGATTGAATGGGTTGACGGTTATATGATTGGATGTATAGGGATCTTGTTTTCTAATTTAGGTTAGGTTTTATGTAAGTATTTTTTATTTATTTATTTATATATTTAATTATAATTATTCTAATTAAGATTTGATTTTATGTAAGTATTTTTTATTTACTTATATACATTAATTTAAAATTTAATTAAAAATTAGAATGAAAGTTAAACAAAACTTAAAATTTAATTTAAAAAAATGTTGATAAACATTGTAATAGTTATTAGAAAGTTTCTATTTAAAAAATAAATATTTAAACAAATTAATCAATTAATATTAATAAAAAAAACATAAAAGATAAAGAAACATAACTCTCTTTAAAATGGATTTAGTTTATTTATTTATATGATCTTTAAATATATCATTAAAATTGATTTATATTAGTGAATAATTCAATAAATACAAAGTAACACCTATTATCTAAATGATGAAACTATTAAGGATAGGTCAAAGAATTGTCTTTAAGGATTGATTACTATATAAAAAACAATGAAAACAATCTTATATTCTTTGTAAGATTATGAAAATATTAAAATGGTAAGTTATTATTAAATAATTTTAATAAAAGTTATAAAAATAAATTGTCACTTTGCAAAAATGATAAAAATAATAATAAAGAAAAATTGAAATAATAATATTGACTTCAAAATATACAAATACAAGGAACTAAACAAAGTACACATATATACAAATACAAGGAACTAAACATAGTAGATGACAACTTGTCCAAGGATTACCTTTAGCTCCCAAAATGAGCATTTGACCATTTCAAATTTGATGATGGAATGGAAACAACCTCACTGGAGTTTATACTGTAAGATCAAAGGTGTATTCAATCAATCATTTTCCAAATAGGATAGATTAAAAAACTGATTAAAAAACATAATATGAGCAACTCAGATTCAGTTTCTACTTATTTTATGAAAGTATTTGAGTGGAGAGATCAATTTAAGGCCATTGGGGACACCATCGATGATGCATAATTTGTTACACTAACTGTTAATGGATTTCCTTCTTCATGGGAGTCATTTTGTTAGAGCATTTATTGGGAAGAGGAGTTTCCTAAGTTCGATTGGGTTTGGTATGATTTTGTCCAATAGGAGCCCAGAGTATTTTCAAAGAAAATTTTGAAGAAACCCTAGGATGAAGCAACTCAATCTCTTGCAACTCATGCAAGAAAAGGAGAAGGAAACATAAATTTTGGAAAGAAAAGTACAGGTAGAGGATCAACTCCAATTTAAGAACAAAAGAAGAAGGATATTTCAAATATCAAGTGTTACAATTATCATATATATGGTCAGTATGCTTCTTAGTGAACTCAAAATAAAAGG
Source organism: Picea mariana (assembly GCA_032191745.1). Taxonomy (NCBI): domain Eukaryota; kingdom Viridiplantae; phylum Streptophyta; class Pinopsida; order Pinales; family Pinaceae; genus Picea; species Picea mariana. The sequence goes on from JASDQU011401728.1 coordinate 22,654, forward strand.
AAGGTTTTGACAAAATGCATCAACAACCGATGTTGATGAGAATCAAACATAAAATTCTCAATGATGAAACCATTCCTCACGACATAAGATTCTAGGTAAGTTGTTATTACCTTCATATTTACATTTTCATCCAATTAAAATTTAAATTTAGCTTGAAATTTTCATTTTTTTTTCCAAGTCCGCATGGTGCACCTGAACACTCAAACTCACTTCAAAATGGTGTGTCATGTGTTAAATTCACAGTAAGGACTATATTTTGTGCATCTAATATAAATTTATGCATCGATGAAATTCAAGTAAGATCATTGCGATAAACATTAAAAATAATGCAAGGCATCATTTGGGATGCCCTGCAACTAAAGCTTCCTTGGTTTCTCCCTACACTGAAACATTCCATTTAATTAAGTGCATGAATAAATTTATGATTCATTAAATTAAACATAGTAGTGCAAGCATTTTTAACAAATTCACTATTGTTGTTTACCAAACCAGACCAGGATAAATATTAACCAGATTGGCATAGCAAGGAGTCTCATTGGATAACCCATGACCAGTGTTCTATGGTTCAAAACACACCACAGAAAAAAATGATGGTGCTCCAATATCATAGTAACATAAGTGTGTTAATAGTAACACATCACACTTATTAAGTTGTGATAAAACRCTTTAACCTAGCGGTGCTCATAGTTCCAACAAATGCACCAGTCTCATAAACAAAACTACACTAGGATAAATATTTCAAAATATATCAATCTGATGTGTTGTAACACACCGCTGAAATACATGTCATTGTGACAATAAGAATGGAGAACCGATGCGTAAACTCTAATAATACACATCATGATAGGTTTTGAAAAAAAAAAACATAGCAGTGCATCTTTTGTAAGACCCCATATTTGATGCATTGTTAAAGACACTACATCACTAAAAACCATGTTGGTGCTTCAGTAAAACTGGTGCACTGGTGCTTTTAGTTTAATATAGTGCACCAGTAATTTTAGGAACGAGTTTGAGTAGCTCTGGCGCAAATCTCGCCACTGACATGTCCATTTTGTAATAATTGACATTGAATGAAAGAAAGCATATGTGATGAGAATAATTTTGTCCAATATCATTTTGTAATAATTGGCGTTGGTATGATTTTTTCCAATAGGAGGCTAGATTATTTTCAAAGAAAAATTTACAGAAACCTCAGGATGAAGGAACTCAATCCCTTGCAACTCATGCAAGAAAAGGAAAAGGAAACATAAATTTTGGAAACATAAATATAGGTAGAGGATCAGCTCCAATTTAAGGACAAAATAAGAAGGATATTTCAAATATCAAGTGCTACAATTATCATACATATGGTCACTATGCTTCTTAGTGAACTCAAAATAAAAGGAAGGGATTACAAAATGCATCAACAACCGATGTTGATGAGAATCAAACATAAAATTATCAATGGTGAAACCATTCTTTAGGACATAATATTCTAGGTAAGTTGTTATTGCCTTCATATTTACATTTTCATCCAATTAAAATTTAAATTTAGCTTGAAATTTTCAATTTTTTTTCCAATTCCACATGGTGCACCTAAACACTCAAGCTCACTTCAAAACGGTGTGCCATGTGTTAAATTCATAGTAAGGACTACATTTGGTGCATCTAACATAAATTTATACATCGGTGAAATTCAAGAAATATCATTGTGATGCCCTGCAATTGAAGCTTCCTTGGTTTCTCCCTACACTAAAGCATTCCATTTAATTAAGTGCACAAATAACTTTATGATTCATTAAATTGAATGTAGTAGTGCAAGGATTTTTAATAAATTAATCTTTGTTGTTTACCGCACCACACTAGGATAGATATTAACCAGATTGGTATAGCAAGGAGTCTCATTAGATCACCCATGACCAGTGTTCTATGGTTCACAACACACCACTGAAGAAAATGATGGTGCTCAAATATCATAGTAACATAAGTGTGTTAATAGTAACACATCACATTTATTAAGTTGCGATAAAATACTTTAACCTAGCGGTGCTCATAGTTCCAACAAATGCACCAGTCTCATAAAGAGAACTACATTAGAATAAATATTTCAAAATATATCAACCTAATGTGTCGTATTCGAGACACTGCCAAAATACATGTCATTGTGATGATAAGAATGGAGCACTGATGCATAAACTCTAATAGTACACATCATGATAGGTTTTGAAAAAAAAACATAGCCATGCATCTTTTGTAATAGCCCATATTTGATGCATTATTAAAGACACTACATCACTAAAAAACATGTTGGTGCTTCAGTAAAATTAGTGCATCGATGCTTTTAGTTTAATATAGTGCACCAATAATTTTGTGTGCCATAAATTATATTCCTTCGGTCTGTCTTTTTTAATGAAATGAACTGGTGCAGTTAAATGAACTACACTAAAAAAATATTGAACGATTTTTGCATGTTTAGGATTTTCATTAGAAGCCTTTTGATCGGTGCTCGATCCAACCCAATGTACCAAAAAAAATAATTTGAATGCTACAATAATATGGTATCACTAGTGTGCTCAATTAACATATTGGAAAAATTACATTGTAATAAAAAAATACCTAGCATTGCCTTTAGGTACAACAAATGCACTAATGTTGTAAAGAGCACAACATCGGGATGATTGCTTCATGATTTAACAATGTAGTGCATATTATGGGATGCACCACTAAAATACGTGGTGGGGCAAAATAAAAGAAGGAACACCAGTGCATGTTAATAACAACAGTGCATGGAAGTTTTTTGTTTTGGATATAGAGCTCCATTTCCAGTGTGTAGGTTTTGTTTTAGGTGCATTGGATACTTTTATAGATATTTTTGCAAAAAAGGGTTAATTTCATATTTTTGAAAGTACAAGTTATTTATATATGTTTCATCTTTGTAATTTTAATTTATTTTATCTATACACATGTTCCTAACACTATTTGTACATGAATCAAATATGGTGAGGATGAGAGGAGGACTAGCAACAACAAGAAGTTGAAACACACACATTTGTAAATGGGTGGGACACCAGGGACAGAGAGAGAGATTTTCCATCACCCTATTTCACAACATATACATTCCCTTTTGATGGATGTTGGAATCCTAAATTTTTATTAGGAGGGTACATCCCTTAGGGAGAACTATATGTTGATAAAAACAAATTATTTGTTGATGGGATCATGGTCGAAAGTCATTCAGGGTCAATCTTGATATTTTGTATCATCTCATGGAGGAGGATGTTTGTTTCATCACTAGGATATCTATGAGGTGGGGGATTTTTCTTGAGTTCTCAGATATACTGCATGGTGTTGAGATAGATACCCACCTGGTATGTGTGAAAAGAGATGTCCATATGGACATTCATTCCTCTCCATAATTCTAGGTTTGTGATGGTCAGTTGCGGATACGTTCATTTTACAGACATGTTAGTTTCCTATGAAATAATATATCGACATTGTCACACATTATATCTGATAGGAACCACATTACCTTCTCTTTGTTTCATTATGTAGATAGTTTAGTGTAAAGGCCCTCATTGATTAGGTGGTCGAGGATTTTTTTGAGATTGGTTTTTGGAATGGATCATTGTCACGCCATTTTAAATGGGACGATATTCTTTCTATTTATGTCAGAATTAATTACATTATTTTTTTAGACGCTTCATGCCAATCGACCAGCAGTACCTTGATTTCCTTTTAGGCCTATGTGCATGTGGGAGAAGTTGTTTCCCAAGAAGCGCTAGCTCGAGTTTCCCTTTAATCCATTCGGTAGGGATATATAAGATTTTTTGGATAAAGAGGATAATCATGTCCTAGATATTATAGAGTTCCTATACGTTAGGATGGATTGAAGAGGATGTCAAAACATATGATTTACAATAGTCAAGCCAACATATGATAAAGATAAAATTATCCTGATGTTTTATTAAATCTAGTTGCATATTTTTATGTCTTATTTAATGCACGTAAAATTCATTGTAACATTTTATTTCAATTATATTATTATTTTATCTATTATTTTGTAGATAATGGAATATGTTCTAGAGATGAGTGTTTCCCATAAGATGAGGAGATGGAAAATGTATAGGACTATGTTGTATTCCATAGACCCCACATGCCACACAAGCTAGATATGTGAGTCTTGATAGAGGTGGTGAATCCCCTTGCTCGTATCATCATTAGTTATAAAGTGGTAACTGCATCGGTTAGAGACATATTATACGTACCACATATCTCAATGATATAGGGGAGTATGACTCATGAAATGAAATTGTTGATGTGTCATATTTTTGGTTTCGTTAACTCCATCAAGATGTTGAGTGGTATTTATCATGACCCTAATCCATCTGGCTCGTATTAGACCCATCCACATCCTCTACTCCACCACACTGTCCTCCTCCTTGTCCTCCTACTTCCCCTCAACATGTTTCTGAACCTGCATCCATGTTCGTTCATCCTCCTCCTCCCCCTCCACATGTGTCTTCTCCATCCACATCCATTCCTCCTCCTCCTCCTCCTCCTCCACTTGTGTCACCATCCATCACTCATTGTACTTCTCCTCCACATGTGTTATCATCCACCATTCCTCCTCCTCCTCCTCCTCAGTGTTGTCGTCCTCCTCCTCCTCCACATGTGTCACATTATTTTGATTCTTTGGACACTATGTTCACATAAGGTACTCTTTCATAGGTTGGTGATATTTATAGAGGGACATTTGATGGTGTACATATGTCAACATTTCTTTCGGACATTATTATTGATAGATTCTCCACATCTAGTAGTAGGTCAACTCATGCATATGGCCTTAGTGGTGGACCTATTTAGTAGTGGTATTGATTGAAATGTATATTGATTGTTTTATATTTGACTTGAGATGTATATATGACATGTTTATTGTAGATTTTATCGATACATATGTTTGGCATTTATATTTATATGTATTGCGCTAATGTATATTATGTTTTTCATATAATGTTCTAGTTGTGGTTGTTTTATTTATAAAATGTATTATGAGTATGCTAATGATTAACATTGTTAATGATTTCTTTGTTTTTAAGTTATAATTGAGATGTTTCACTCATTTAAATTTATAATTTTCATATAATGGTTAACTTTATATTTATGAAATTGTTTAATTTGGATTGTTATTTAAAAAATTTATAACCATTGATTCCATATAAGTTTAACTCTTCTTCAAGGTGAATTGATTGTTGTCCAACAAGATACAATATGTTGATCAAACACTCTTATAAATAAAATTACTTAAATATGATAATAGAAATAATTTTGATTTGAATAATTAAGTATTTTTCATATATTATAGAAATAAGAGTATAATATAATTATTCACTAATAATAATAATAATGATTATGTAATAGTATTATTATTATTTTAATTTTAATTATTCAAAAATTACAAGAAAAAGTCATAATACAATGTTTACTAAAATCACAATTAGTATGTTTTATTCAATTAATTTTTCCAATTATTTTATTAATTTATATGATCCAACACCAATCAGTTTCAATTTGGAAGCATTGACCCAACATATAAGGATTCTAGAGATCCACTTTAGGCACAATAGTTGGCATTTCCTTTTCATAGTTTGATTGGCCCAAATGTCGCTCCAATTTTTTTTCTAGTGAAATCCATAGGTGAGTGATATTACATGAGGACAAAAGTCTTGGGGAAGTTGGGTAGTGCTAGGACAAGAGTCATTCACATAGCCTCTTTCAAGGAGTGGAAGGATTGATCAACTACGAGAGACCAAGTGAAAGCATTCTTTTTAAGCAGAGCATTGCGATGTTTTACATTTTTTCCATAATTTTGAACAAACTTRGGATAATAGCCTATTAAACCCAAAAAAMCATGAACGATTTTAAGAGTTTTAATGAAAGGAAAATCGTTCATAACATCAATTTTCTTAGGATCCACCCATGATACACCATTCTTGTCAACAATATGACCTAGGTACTCAACTTCAAGGGCTCTAAAATCACATTTACAWTATTTGAGAAAACAATTGTGCTAGGATAGTAGGTCTAGAACTTGATCCACATGGAGAAGATGGGATTTCCATGTTTTATTATATATGAGAATATCATAAAATAAAATTAAAAAAAAATGACAGAGAAAATGCATGAGACTTTGAAAAGTGGATGGTGCATTACATATGCCAAAGGGCATGCCCAAGAACTAATAGTTACCCTCATTAGTGCTAAATGAAGTCTGGGGAATGTCTTCCTCTTTCATACATATCCATTGGTATATATAATGGATATCAAGTCTAGTAAAGTAGTGAGCACCCCTCGATTCATCCAAGATGATACCAATGAAAACAACGAGAAATTTATATTTGATGGTGTGTTTGTTGAGTGAACGAAAATTGGGATACATGTGCCAAGTTCCTTATTTATTGACTACAATGAATATAGGAGAATAAAATTGATTGGAAATAGGACAAATAACACCCTCTTCGAGAAATTATTGAACAATTTTGTCAATTTTATTATTTAAGAAAAATAGTTGATGCTATGGGAGAAAATCGTAGGGAGAATACTTGACACTAGAGAAATGAAATGATCATGAATGCCACAGGAAGAGGTAAGTCCATGGAAAGTGTCAAAAATAGCTTGGTTTTGGGATAGTATAGATTGTAGGTCATGGTGCATAGATGGTATCTCAATGGATTCAATTGAATACAGTTGGGAAATAATTCTATATTGACTCTTTTTTAGTATCTTTTACAGTCAATTGGAATTTATGATCTCAGGGGAACTTGTTGTGAAGTCTTGAAACTTATTCTCCTATACCTCCTGTTGGAATTGCATGGTTAAGTCCTTAAAATACATGGTGTTTGGGTGTGAGTGTAACCATTCAACACCGAGCACAATTTCACAACCTCCCATGTCTATAAAAAACATATGAGATTTCAAATGGTACTGACCAATTTGTAGGTGCACATTTTTGCAATGCCCCCCACATTTCAGGAACCTCCATTGGTGATCATGATTTGAAAATTATTGAATGCAATGATATTAAAATTTATTTCTTGGGAAATTAGGTGATGGATAAAGTTATGGGTTCTTCAACTAACAACTAGGATGATCACTTTATGATGCTTACTATAGTCGTTTAACGTGAGGGTTTGGTGAGCAGCGAAGCTAATGAGGGAGTTAATCAAAATCAATGGTTCAACTTATGGTGAATCAAAGGGAAGAGTGATATAAGATACTTGGGGTATTTATTCCACAAGGGAAGCATCAACTTCCTCCATTTCCATCATTTAAGATCCAAATAGACTACACTATAACAAGTTTTTCCAACTCATCAATAATTCCATGCAAAGATGAATAATGTTCCAATTGAGTGAACCAATCCATGGGATCTAAGCCATGAAATTTATTCACATAAAATATGGAAAGCCGAGCGTCATGATAAAAGTAGCTGGAATGAAAGGCCATATGATGGGAGGAGTCCACACCTTCTAAGTCGGAAGGTTGGTCAGAGGAGGGAGTGCCCTAGTATTGGTCCAAAAATTTGTTGAGAGTGTATTGGAAGTAGTCAAATTGACCATTGTTGGACTCAGATTTATCGTTAACTTGTTGGATCAGTGATATTTTAAACTTTGGAATTGATGGACGTAGTTTCAGAAGTCGCTTTGTGGATAATATCATTGCTATTTTTGTTTTGGGCTTCTAGGTTAATTATTTCTTGGTTGTGAGTGGTATCCATTTGGGAAGGGTTTCATGGAGGGGGAGTGGGTTCATCGAAAAAAGAATTATAAGAGATATATAACATAATGATGAGGGAAGAAAGAATAAACCAATGGTATAAATGGAAAATAACATTGTTTGGAAGGGTGGGTGGTTCCACCATAAAATGATTAGAAGTGATAGGTACCATGATGATTAAGGTGACGAGTGGTATTTTTTTTCACTCTTGTGGAGTTATACTCCAACTAAAACATATTGTAATAATAGAATTCCCTAATTGTTAATGGGAAAATAGTGTAGGAATTTCAGAACTCGGATACATAAATCCCTATATGTTTTGGTTATGTATTGCTCTCTTTGCAAGGGTTAGGATTTTCAGGGTTCCTCTAGAGAAGGGTTTTCCCTATGTTATAGTTCTTTCATATTTATGTAGGTTCTAACAAGACTACTCATCCTAATATCTGAGGGAACCAACTAAAGAAGATTAACCGTACCCTTATTCGTACTACTTGATTACCTAGATACAAGAGAGTAGTCTTTCAGAGTGTTTCAAGTGCGGATGGAACTAGGGACGTTTCAGAAGAATCCATTGATATTGAGAGTGTTTTAAGTGCAAGTGCAACTAATGACGTTTCAGCAGAATGCATAGATACTGAGGGAATTTCTCAGCGGCACTTGATGTCGAGCATCACCTTTAGATGGGTTAGACATGACAAAGAGGATTACTGGGAATTAGAGTATGTTTGGGATGGCGTGGATATACAACACTTTAGTGACATAGGACCGCCAGACCAAGAATGGTGTCAAATGAATTATAATGGTGAAAGGCACGCCACGTTTGAAATGATGGAAAACGTTAATATTATTTTGGTGCAAACTATACTCAACTGCAGCCGTCCCGACGGAAATGTGGGGAGTCAGGAAATTGTGTGGACTGTCGGGTTTGCAGACTCTCAGCGGATTTTGCAGCAACTGGATAGTAATATCCCTTCTCTACAATTGATGCGTGAACATTTTCAACATGATCCTGAGCTAAATACGCAATATATCGCCCGCCATGGTGATCGTCCCATGGCTGCCGCTATCGCCGCAGTTCAATCTTCACCAATTGTTCTTATTTCGAAGGAGTTGGCATGCACAAGTGAAGGTGGGGATGATAACGAGGGCGATGGATTGATATGTGCCGTTTGTCATGATACGTTTTCCAAACTGCAGTGTAATCATCTTTATCATGAAAAATCCATCTCACACTTACATGCCCGTTATATAGGAATGAGTTGGAGTAGCTCTGGCGCAAATCTCCTCGGTGGCATGTCCAATTTGTAAAAATTGACATTGAATGAAAGAAAGCTTATGTGACGAATGTGATTGCCATTTGAGTTTGTTAAATTCAATGGATTCACGGTTATATGATTGGATGTACAGGGATCTTGTATTATAATTTAGGTTTGATATTATGTAAGTGTTTTTTATTTTTTATTTATATATTTAATTATAATTATTGTTGATTTAATGTAAGTGTTTTTATTTATTTATTTATACATTAATTTAAAATTATAATATTAAAAAAAGGTAAATTAAAATGGGAATATGTATTTAATGTTTAGAATCATTAAAAAAAAAAAAAATTTAAAACATAATTATAACTATAATCAAATTAGAAATTATGATCAAAGTGGGTATTAAAGAAAATTTAACATTATAAACATAAATATAACTATAATCAATTTTAATTARAAATTATGATCAAAGTGGGTATTAAACAAAACTTAATTTTAAAAAAATGTTGATAAACATTGTAATACATCTCATAAAGTTTCTATTTAAAAAATAAAATATTTAAACAAATTAATCAATTAGTATTAATAAAAAACATAAAAGATAAAGAAACATAAATCTAACATAACTCTCTTTAAAATGGATTTAGTTTATTTATTTCAATGATCTTTAAATATATCATAAAATGGATTTAGTTTATTTATTTCAATGATCTTTAAATATATCATTAAAATTGATTTATATTAGTGAATAATTTAATGAATACAAAGTAACACCTCTTATCTAAATGATGAAACTAGTAAGAATAGGTCAAAGAATTGTCTTGAAGGATTGATTATTATATTTTGGACTTTCTTTTAGAAAGTATTAAGTACACTTTATTATAAAAAATAATGCAAAATAATTTAAACAACCTTATATTCTTTATACGATTATGAAACTATTAAAATGGTAAGTTATTATTAAATAATTTTAATAAAATTATAAAAATAATTTATCACATTATAAAAATAATAATAAACAATTATGAAAATATTAAAATGGTAAGTTATTATTAAATAATTTTAATAAAATTATAAAAATAATTTATCACATTATAAAAATAATAATAAAGAAAAATTGAAATAATAATATTAATTTTAAAATTAATAATTTCAATAGATCACACAAAAGAATGCTATGAAACTTAATAGAAATGTTAAATCAATTATTAAGAAAATTATTGTTAAAGGATTGTACCCACATACATTTAAAAAAAAAACTTAATGAAATGTGATCATGAGATTATGATTTATTATTTATCTCACTTACATTCACATTGAATGGATTAATGGTTACTTGATTGGTTTTAAATGAGATATTGTTATTCTCCTTTATTTTTCATTTGATGCAATTTGTTTTAAATTTTATCTAAATATTATTTTATAGTTAATTTGTATTATAAATTTAATTAAAAATATTTTATTAAAAAAATAAATAATTAGTGGAAATTTTTTTGTAATGATATAAAAAGTTGAAGTTTTAATTTTTTCTAAATATTATTTTAAAGTAAATTTGTATTATAAATTTAACTAAAAATATTTTATTAAAAACATAAATAATTGGAGGTAGAAATTTTTTTATAATATTTAAGAGAAGTATAAAATATTGATTTATAGTTATAGTAGAAAGAAACTCTTATTATTTAGTTATCTTATTATTTAGTTATTATTAGTGATTATAAAGTTGAGCATTTGACCATTTCGAATTTGATGATGGCATGGAAACAACCTCACCCGATTTTATACTATAAGATCAAAGATGTATTTAACTAATCATTTTCCAAATAGCAGAGATTAAAAAACTGAATAAATACAAAGTAAAACCACTATTTAAATGGTGTAGCTAATGATGGATAGGTGAAAGAAGAATTAGTTGTATTCTAAGTATTCTGATTTAGACAGTTATTGAGATACTATTATAAATAATAATGCAAAGTAACGTAACTCTTCAAATTACAAAAATCATACAGGGATGTTGAAATAATAATATTTGTTTGAAAGTCCCTGAGGTGTAGGATAGTCGGTGATGGAGTGTGTTTTTAAGCGACTCTGTGTTGAAAAGTTTCTGGTTTGAAACCTGTGGGGAAAAAAAATCCAACCATGTTAAGGGTTGGTGTGGCTCAGGCCGGGTGGGATCCGTGGGTGATTTTTATGGATTAGATGCCCCTGAGTCGCGGTTTCTCAAGTCAAAGGTTAATCCCGATGCCAAGAAGGTCCAGACCAATTAACAAACAAAAAAAATAATATTTGTTTGAAAATTAAGGAGAGCAATTGATCATACACAAAAAAGCAGGGTAATTCATCAGGGTAAGTGATCATAAACACGATTGCAAGTTAACTTAATAGAATTGCCAATATTTTTAGGTGTGAAAAAAGTACAATAATTAGAAGGTTCTACACACATACATAAGAAAAAAAAAA
>JASDQU011401729.1:0-15619 GCA_032191745.1 Picea mariana
CGATCCCCACAAGGCAAGCTACCGACACGGTTATCATTCAGTTTTTAGAAACTAATATCTTGTCTAGATTTGGTTTCCTAAACAATATCATCACTGAAAATGCAACGACATTCAATTCTAAGAAGATGGAAAAGTTCTACAGCGACTACAACATAACTCTGGGACATTCCAAAGCTTATTACCCATAGGGTAATGTATTGGCAGGTCATCTAAAAAAACTCTGACCAGGATTATTAAGAAGCTTCTGCATTACAACAATAAAGCTTGGCACAAAAAGATTATCTATGCGTTATGGGTTGATAAAATCACCACCAAAAATTCCATCTCTACATCACATTTCCAAATTGTATATGGTGCGGAGGCAGTTTTTCCCACCTCATTGGGATTTCCAGTAAGAATATTGTTGCAAGAGAAAGAATATGAACCAAACAATGCTCAAAGGAGAATAAACCAATTGGTCCATGCGCAACATATGAGGGAACAAGTCTTCAACAAAGTACATCCTCACCAAGACAGAATGAAAATAATTTTTGACAGACACACTAAAGAGGAGGATTTCAAGGTAAATGATTTGGTACTGAAGTGGGATGCGAGGAATGAAGACAAAGGGAAGCATGGAAATTTTGATCATCTCTGGATGGGGACATTCAGGATTGCAATGTATCATAGGAACAATGCTTATCTTCTACAAGAGATTAATGGAGAGATCACTGGTGGGGGGCCTGTAAATGGCAGGTTCCTCAAACACTATATGGTTTAGTAAGTATTTTTCAGTCTATCATGTCATTATAAATAACCATTTTTATTTTTTCAAAGAAAATGTTTCGAGTCGGTAGTCAGCAAAAAATTGAAGCTTGAAGTGAAGGCCCTAATTTTATGCTGAGTCTAGTCATAATTGTGTCAAGAAGGTATGGGATGAGTCTTTTTCGTCATTTTAGAGTCTATATATCAAATAAATCCCAATGGTCAGGCACCTGGTCTGTTGTTCTTTTCCACCTCACCGGGATGATAGCATCCCCATTGGGCCTAGTTGTTAGCACTATAATTTTTACAGTTAGATTCAATCCTAGATGAGTTGCAGTTCATGTGTCAAAGCGTGTGAGGTCAGGGACCGAATAAAAAATGGGTCGAAATTAGCAAGTAGCAGGTCTGGCCTTTGGAGTCGGGAAAGGGTGTAATGATTAGTCATGTGCAACTTGTAAAGGTACCTTTCCCAAAAGATCAAGTCCTGTCAGAAAAGGGGAATTTACGTGCCTGAGATCGAGGCAAGTTTTTTGGAAAAAGGTGAGGTCGATAGATATAACGAAAATCATCACCTAATTATGAAGTCAGAAAGGTGAAAAATCACGATGCTCATATCACGTATACTCTGTCGCTCTTATCATATGTACTTTACACACTTCGAAGTGTACCTATCGCATGAGTTTGTTGCGCAAATCTTCAGCCTGCTTCCAAACTTCTCGTTGCCATGGATTTTTTGTCCTCTTCCATGATTTCATTCCTTGCACGTTCAAGTAACTACTGGTCACCCTGCATACCTCTCTTTTAACTTCTATTTTTGTGCATTGTCTATGGTTGTTTCTGTAAGTCCTGGAGCCCTTCGTTGTGGGAAGGTTGATTGCCATTGTTCGTATTGTGAGTCTATTCATTCAAGTTGTTGTGTCTCCTTCATTTTCAGTCATTTTTAAAACCTATTGGATTTNCTCTCTTCTTTGGAGTTTCTTCCTGTCATGTTGAATTTCTTTCTATGCCTAAATTTTATTTCTCGTGACAAGTCTCCCAGTGCCTTGACATCACATCAGAATTCTCTGTTGCGCTTCCCTACTACGATGAGCCTAACATTGTTGTTTGTCACCTCATCGATTTCCTACCACACTAAAATTTTCCATGGCGCCTTTCGGCCACACAGTGGACTCCTGGGGTCGATTTTGCCTTCCGCGCAAAATTTTTTTCACTGCCTCTCCGACAGGTCTTTGTGGATTACATCATTCTCAATCACCGTGAAGAGAGGGTGTTACCATTCATTACTGCACGCGTGAAACAAATACACATTGGCATCATGAAAACATCCCAAAGCATAAGAAAGAAGGCGCGAAGTGAGGGCCGTGAGGTCTGAGCCTCAAGACCTGGCATTAATCAACAAAGATCTGGATATTAGGGCATATTTTGAACAGGTAGGAATCATGCGCTATTGTGAGAAGATCAAAGGATACAGTTCGAAGCTGGATGAATAGATCGCCCTCAGTTTTAATGGGTTCCACGTGACAATTGTGATAATCACCTTCCAAGTGACAGAGGAAACTCTGTCAGCTGTGACAGAGATCCCTCTGCATGATGAAAAGTGGTTTAAAGGAATTCCTTTAGATTTTTTATTCTATGAAGACTTTATCAAGCGCAAATTCCTAAATGGGAAAATCGAAGCAGGCATTCCAAGCTAGTACCTCCAGGAGCCTTTCCAAAATATCATAAAGGTAATTAGAAGGTATGTCACCTGTGAAGGAAGGTTTGACATAGCATACCCATTTCACATCAAGTTTTGGATGCACTTCACAGGGAAAAAACCTTGGAACCTACCTTTCTTCTTACATCAAAGCCTAGAAAAGATGGAAAACAACGTCCAAGCCGAGGCTGACCAGTCGAGGAAAAATTTATTCCATCTTTCATTGATAAAGTTATTGGTAGTCAAAGAATTGAGATGATTGGACAGAGACTGGGATTCATTTCTAATTTCAGCCAACATCCCCAAGGACCCCAAAGGATACTTTCCTCTATTCGCGAGGGAAACAACATTCCACAGTGCAAGGGAAAGAATGGAAAAGGACACGGGAAAAGAAAAGGAAATAGAAGGTTCATCATCCCACCAGTGAGCACCCCAAAAAAGTGGTAAGCCAAGGTTGATCAATAAGCCCAAGGAGACCCAATCTCCCAACGAACCGCACACCCAATCTGTTGTCAAGAGATTACTCATGTGCGTTGTTTGGCTTGAACCAATTGAAGGTTCAAGCAGGGGAAATGGTTAAAGAATAAGAAGGTCAGGCACTGAAAACATGGAGGTTTAGGAGTCATCGTAGCAGCTGAAACAAGCTCAACTCGCTATTAGCGAATTGTATTAGGAAAACAAAGAATGAAGAATACAGTTCGCATAAAGGACTATTGCGATGAAAACGTCGTAGAGCCAAGTAGGGAATACAAATTGGCTCAAAATACAACTTAGAGAGGCATAAGATGTAATCATTCAGTTGTGGGAGGAACAAAGGATGTCAGAGGAAAGAATCGTAGAATGCTTCAAGGAATGTGGACCGACCATGGATAGCATCGCACGGCTCTCGCTAGCGCTCAAGCAAAGCTGAAAGGAAATGTAGTCTTGTGGATATAGGTGAAGAATCTGAACAAACAGAACTAGTCTCTTAGGAAAACGCTCAGAGTTTTAAGGTTGTAGGTGAGGCCAGAGGCATGATTGAGACAACCCCATTTTGTCTTTTTTAGCGTGGCACAAAATCTTCCTCCCTGCATGTCGTATTTCTTGCCGGTAACAAGAAGTGTGATGAGGCACCTATGCAGTGAATATTCATCGTGCAAATGTTGTAAACTTACCTATTGAGGAGGACAAGTGTAAGCAGAACACATGTCATTTTTGGAAGAGATGTGTGGCCTCCCAACCATCATTGCCACCTGTAGTTGCACGAGTGACTGCAAATGGACGTCAGCTACACCAGCTCGCCATGTGCATGCTAAAACCAGTGATCATGCAACCATAACCAGAGCCCGTTACACAAGGTGGCAGAGTTTTCGACAGTGCGCTCGATCACTCGGGCACCCTGTAAAAGAAAACGTCGATGCTTCACAATCTGATGATCAAATTGCACTCATGACTGAATGATTAAGGATAAGATGTCTATTATAACATCATTGGGTGCAGTGGGGTTTCCATTTTTAGTAAATTCTATTCGAAAGGTCATCTAGTAAGAAGTAATTGAATCCGAGATTATAGGGGCATAGTTTTTTTCTATATATTCTATATTTTCAATCTAATCCAGGTTGGCAAAGTAGTGTAGACAGAGGACTCTTGAATGTAATCTTTGAATCTGAATAGAAATAGCAATGTAGAAGTCTCGAAGATTTGACAAAAATATTATGATGGTGGTGGTGTTATGTATTGTGATCTTACCTATGTATGTGCTTCTTGTTTCTTGTAAATTCATGTATTTTCTCTTTGTTTAAATTGAAATGTCTAATGAGTTTAAAATTCATCGTGTGGTGCTTTAGACTTAGCCATTTAAAATCTGTGTTTTCTTCTAAGTGAGTTAGAATTCGTCTTTAATGGTGCTCTGATTTTCTTTATGAACTTTTTCCTCCGCCATACATGACGACATTTAAATTGAAAGACCATTGCTTATTTAGCCTTTATCCTCTCAAAGTTTCATTTACCATTCATTGATTTCTCTCACTTTCAGGAGGTTGAATCCATAGCCCAAAGTTTTGTATCTCCTTGCCAGTGAAACCAAAAACATTTCCCAAACACATAAATCTAGCCGATAATCCAAATTCATGATCTATCAGAGACTAGGTCTCAGAGAGAGCCCTCTCTATATTGGAAAGGCTAGTTTCCAGTCTTAAAGTTGGTATGTAGGTTACCTCTATCATTTTTTTTCACAGACAAACAAATTTACATAGTGCTAATAGTATCTACAAATATATTTGTTCTTCGTCGATAGACATTATATCAATGGCTCCACTATTTTCAAAACTTGGTCAAATTTATGCATTTTTTGACGATTTTTTGCATTTTTCAAGACCGCGACTATTGTGAACCCTTGAACTCAGATTCTAGAGATAAAATCGATTGCTACAAGATGCATTTGACCTTTTAATTAGCCAAATCGATCTAACAAGATATCTAAACACTGAAACTAAATTCAAGGGGTTTAGACCCTGATTTCTCTAGCTGGGTGAACTTTAAATTCACCCCGAAGCACCTACATGGATACCAAAAATTTGGCCCTTTCGGTCTCCCTGACTAAAACCCACTTGCTGGGTTATAATTCTTGACATACCCAATCCTATCTCAACTGATATATACCCAAAAAGTTTGGGGCTTTGCTTGATTTCTAAAAAATTTTCCCCAAATAAAACAAAACAAGAACTCTATATGTGTTGTAACATGCCCTACAAGCCCAATGTTGTAACTTACAAATTTGATACCACTTGTAAACTATCCTTCCTACTAAACTCACTTACAACACAATTTTTCTTTCACAATAAAAACAACAATAGACAACATTCTATTTTATCCATGCAATTAACAACATTTCTAAAGCTAGAATGCATCCACACAAACATGCAGCAACAACATTCAAATTAACATTTATACACAGTGGAAATAATCATGTAATTAAAATATAAAACTTATATTTAAATTGTTGAATCGACTGGTTGTGTATAGGGTATGACCCTCCCAACCATAGTCTTGTTGTTCCAAATCTCAATGGAAAGATACCCCCAAGATCGGGATATGAGTCCAAAAGGAGATCTATCCCTATTAGCTTTCCACTCTCCATAATTTAGCATCCCAATACCCATTTTCTACTCTACAAAAAATTTCAATCCTTTAGTTCTCTTTTTCCCCTCAACCTACACAACCCAAGGAATGGGATCCCCCTTCTTTGCCATGTAGTCCCTCGAGCCTTCTCACTTCCCTCTAAGGCTCTAGTGCACTCAGTTGGTTGGGAATCTCACAGCTGGGGACTCCAATAATTCTCTATTGTTCCAGGAGTGTTCACACAACCTTCTCAAGGATCTTGAACCATTTCCTCAAAAATAAATATCACTTACAGGAATGCATCCTTCATAATAGGTCTACAACCTCATTTTCAATATAAAAACCAACCTAACAATGATTATCCTTAAGCATAAGATGGTTGGTGCTCTTTTTCCTACACTCAGCCCTCCTCTTTCTCTCCAAAACCAACATCAAAAAATTCCTCAAGAATGAACACAAATTTTATTTTCTTCTCATGCAATCTTGACTCACACATTTCCTAAAATATAGATGTACTTATCCCATGTTCTCATAAATTGGGTGATTTGACCTTTCCCACCTACTACTTTTACATCACTTTAATATTTCTCCTGATATTTCAAAGGTGGAAAAACATTATAATGAAAATGGGTGAATTAATATAAATGGGTAACCCATTGGACCCCTCTTTAACTCCCTCTCTTATGGAATCATATCCCCATATCATTACTATCCCACTCATACCGTAGCCATTGATTATTATTTATTATTTATTAATTATACTAATGTACAAAATACATCATTTTGGCCCTTAGACATATCAAATAAATATGGGTTATCCCGCTCAACCATATCAGCTCACCAACATAATTATTATTTTTCACTTACATTATAATTGTGGGGATTAGAAGTGGGGATATTACACGAAAATCCAAATCATTCCAAGACGAGGAGGATAAAATTCTTTTGGGGGCTCCTTCATCTACAATACAACACAAAATACCCTTTGAATTAGATTTAACCCTTATTTGGAAGGGTGGAGAAGAAGCTAGGTGAGGCTCGACAAGATCATTCCAATCAAAAGAAACCATCCTAAGGCTTGCAGGGAGCATTCTCGAAGAGAGTGGAATGCCCAATTGTTTAGAAGTTACTAAACTAGAAAAGATAAAGACATAGTCGATTGACTCATCAATCCCCAAAATAAAAGTGGGATTGGCCAAAGATTGTATCTGTTTGATCACTTTGGTAGACTCGTCACCGATATCCAACAGAAGCATGAGATTGGTTGAAGATTGCATCATCCTAATCACTTTGTTAGACTCATCACTCTGCAAAGAAGATTGGGATCGGTCGAAGATTGCATTGGCATGACCACTTCCTCAACCATTGGTTGAAAACACTATGAGACAACATGGTCAAGACACACATCACCCTCCGAAATAAGAGTGGGATCAGCCAAATATTCCATCAGGCCGGCCAATTTATCAACCAATGGCTTAAGATATTGTTGGGAAATCGAATATGACTCGGGACTAGAAGGGCCTTCAGAAAAGCACTATGCTCTTCATACCATAGGAATAGTTAGACATAGATGAGTAAGGTGATCTCCCCTGCAAAGATTACAAGGGAACTTGGGCTTACATCCTATTTTTCTATGTTTCTCAATAGTATCAATTCCCCCATCATGACTTGCATTGGATGGTGGGTTTCCCCCAGTGCAATGGTTAGTTTCATATCATCGGTATGACTTGAAGTGACTAGCTTCACACTCCTAGCATGACTTATGATGGTTGGATGCTTGTCTCCAACATGGATCATAATGGTTGGTGACATATGTCAAGTATGACTGGCAGTGAATAGAATCACACTCCTAGCATGACTAGCATAGGTTAGTTGCATGTCTCCAACATGACTCACAGATTTTGATGACCTATTGCTAGTATGGTTTGTAGTGACTAGACTCGTGCCCCCAACATGACTAGAATATGTTGGTTGCTGGCTTCCAACATGACTAGTATAGGTCGGTTTCTTGTCTTCAACATGACTCATAGAGGTTGTTGACATGCGTCCAATATGACTAGTAGTGACTAGACTTGTGCCCCCAACATGACTCGCAAAGGCTGGTTTCTTTCTCCAGCATGAATTTCAATGGTTGGTTGCATGTCTTCAAAATGACTTGTAGAGGTTGTTAACATATTTCTAGTATGAATTGCAGTGACTGGAATCGCACTCCCAACCTAACTTGCAGTGGTTGTTTTCTTGTCTTCAACATGACTCTTAGAGGTAGTTGACATATTGTCAGTATTACTTGCAATGACTGGAATCGTTCCCCAAACATGACTTGCAACGGATATTTTCTAGTCTTCAACGTGACTCGTAGAGGTCGTTGACATATTTCCAGTATGACTTGTAGTGACTGGAATCATTCTCTCAAAATGACTTGAAGTGGTTGGTTGTGTGTCTCCAAACTTCTTACTCTTCCTCTTGCTATTCCTTTTAGACTTCTTGTTACTATTAGCTAGACTTTCACCAGATGAGGCAGAAGGAAGAGGAGTATACTTCGCTAATGAAGAATGTAAAGAATCCATGCGATGCCCATGACATAAGGTTTTTATATGAGAAGCATCAGGAGCATTCAAAGTGGTCCACAACCAAACTAGTAGTCCTACATTCAACCCAAAAATGTTCAAAGTGGCCATTAAGGGGTCACCAAATTTTCCAAAGAAAGTAAAAGAACAAGAATACCCTTGGGAAGGGGTCCATTGGTTGGTATCCTTAAGAACTTTATCCATAAAGTTCTTATGCACAAGTTCGTCCCTTTCAGAATTTTTCATGACTAAAAAGGTCTCATACATTGACTCTAGAAAACTAGTGGTAAAAAATCCTATGCCTTTTAGGAGGCAGCTCCTCGCTTTAAAGAGAAATACCAAGGGCCCTTCACAACTAGAAGAGTGATTGGTTGACCGACTTGAATCAATGATCTGAAAGTGATGGTGTAGACACAACCTAAGGAGAAATATACAAATCAACACTCCACTAATAATTCCTCAGAGAAACGTCGCAAACAAACAACTTCTCCAAAACTTCATCCCAACTGGATTAGGTTTCGATTCCAAAGAAATGAAAAAGTGGAAAAGCGTAACCTTCCAGAAACTAGCATAGGTTCATTAAGTCTCGAGACCGATGAAAGAAGGAGTAAGAAGTAGTTACCCTGACCTCCACATAACAACCCTTCTCGTGCAAGTAATTGTCAATTCACACGATGCCTTATAGGGGCATTGAAAGTGTGATACAACTTATGCCTCAAGTACCATGGGAAGCCCCCTGAAGTCACCTTTGAGATACCTAGGAAAGGATACTAGAGCTACCAATTAGCAGTCGGTGTCCATCGGTACAGTGGATAGTTGGAAATGAAGGTATGGGTAGGGTAGCTAAGCCCGAGGATTTGAAAGTGATACCTACACTTGAAATTTGAGTAAACCTATAAGGATATAAGTCAAAAATATAATTAAAAAAAAAAATCTTCCTTTTCCTCCAAAATTATTTACCCTTATGGTTGAAATCATCATATTGAATCCTATTGGTTCTTTAAAGTTGATTTTGATAGTACATTTTTTATTTTGACACCCATTTTTTACCTCAAAATTCCCCTAATGTCATGCTCCAAGTAGCTCAAATCAAGAAGGGATCATAATCAGGGATGATTTTAAGGATGGAAATTTATATTAAAATGTAGAAACATGGGCTAATCTTACTAGTCCTTAATATTCAAAATATAAAATGTTTGGCGATACTTTTGTAAAAATATTCAAATTTATAAGGATTTTATATAGTTTCTATAAAGAATTGGCGATTTTTAAGGTAAAATAATTTTATTCTATGGAATTTGGGCAAATCGTTTTTAGAAAAAATGGAAATTGACGAATCTTGTTTTGGGAAAAGACATGGAAAATTAGCCCAATTGTGAAATTTAGCCCCTAAAATCATCTATGTTCATAATCCCCTAATGTCATGCTCCAAGGACACTTCAAAAGGAATTAGTTTTATTTTGACATGCTTTAATTCATTATCTGCAATAGGATAGTTTGTTGTAGGATTTACTCTGTTTTCTTTTTTCAATAGAGTAAGTTAGATAGGTTCAACTTTGTTTATCAGCTCACATTTATTTCTATACTTTGGATCAACAACCTAAACATGGCTCACTTGGATTTGCAACCTTACATCCCATATTTCCTTGCTATCAAAATAATTAGGGTTGTCCCTTGCTTATATGGTCTTTTCAAATCTACCTTGCAAGCTTTCTTTCAATTAAGTTGTAGTTTTCTTTCAGTTAAGTTGCAACTTTCTTTCATGTGAATTACAATTTTCCCTTAAGTAGTGTTGAATTGTTTACTAGTCCTTTCCTTCATTGAAATAACCCTTGCAGTGGACCTATGATGAACATGTCTCCTCCTTCTTAGATAGATGCATGTATGAGTTTTTCACATACTGCATAGTACCTCTCAAGTTTGTACAAACCTCGGGTTGACATTTAAAGTATGTAGGTAAGAAAGTTCAACATTTTTGTTGTAACTCTTTTTCCTCCATCAGCTATCATATCATTTTATAAAAAATTGTCTTATGATTATAACCAACTATGACAATTATCCCTTTTGTTGTTGTTGTAATTGCATTCTTCTTTATCAAAGTGAATATGCCAGCTTTCTTGTTTTATCTTGTATAATTAAAATTTAACCAACTATACAGTAACTCAATTACAAACATGTCACTCAATAAAACTTTAACCCTAATGAAAATTATATTAGCATTTTAACCAACCATCTTAACATTACATGAGAGGGATAAGTATTATTTTTAAAATCAACACTAACTCAATTACAAACATGTCACTCAATAAAACTTTAACCATAATGAGAATTATATTAGCATTTTAACCAACCATCTTAACATTACATGAGAGGCACATGTATTATTTTTAAAATCAATTGTCAAGTGATTTTTTTTCATTATAATTACGTGTTATCATAAACATGTATTAGTATCGGGATCGAACATAAATTACCAATTTTAAATTTATATATTATGAATATTTTTTATATATTCATGTGGCATTGTTGTTATCAACATATATTAATATATTATTATTCACAACATATATTATCTACCAAGACGCTTCTAATTAAAATGGATTTAGGTTATCTAAGTTAATTGCATACGCATCTCAGTCCACAACTGGACTCCCATTTACAAAGTAGATAAATTCAGTCTCCTCGGCGTTGTAAGGTCGTCAGAGATAGTGAAGAAAGCCCTTCTGTTGTAAACTGGCCACCGTATCAGCCAAAGACTTGTTTATTGGGGTGAATGAGAGGCCCAAATCTCTCATTTTCCGATTGGAGAACTTGTATGGCTGCTTCCTTGGATTTATCTCGTCTGAACATCTGCATTCATGAATGGAGTTGCAGAGAATTAAACAAAACTCCGATTTTATTTGAATTATTACTAAATGCAATTGGATAATTTCAAAGGGCATTGTCTAGCTAATTTAAGAATTGTTTTTTTTCATTTGAATGTGTCTACATAAATCTGCATGAAATCACTATTTTTTATTGTTTAAAATCAATTATATAATTTTAAAGGGCTTTGTCTAGCTATTCTACAAAATAGTTTTTTTCATAGGCCACTTAAATCTGCACTAAATCACTATTTGTTGTTGTTTAAAATCCAGTTTTGAATATAGAAATAGAATCAGCATGCTAAAAAACCCTGAGGCACTGGGACTATACATAAATAATTGCTCTAAATCTGCACCAAATCACTATTTGTTGTTGTTTAAAATCCAATTTTTAATGTTGAAATAGAATCAGCATGCTAAAAAACCATGGAGCACTGGGATTATACAGAAATAATCACTCAAAACCTTCATTTCTAGAAATTTTAGCCTACTTCATTTTAAAATATTAACTTAATATAGATTAAATCATTAAGGATTAAGGTTTAGTTTAATAAATTGAATCATTGATTTAAAGTATATTGTTAGAATTTATACATAAAAACCATAAATCAGTGTTGTTGTTCTGACTTCTGACTTCTGAGTGATGGACAGTTAAACCACTTTCATGTTGAATATTTAAAATCGGTCTAAGTTCTATATTTTGGGTTTTTTGGTAGGAATTGGTCAGAATTTGGCATGTAATGTAAATTTAGACAAAATCTCTATTTTATTTTATGTTGTTTAAATTATTTTCGGAATGCATAAATAAATTCAGCTTGCTAAAAAACCCATGGAACAAAATCAAATGGAAAAAATGACCAAAAACTCTAGAACGTTTAGACTACTGCTTTAAAATCCCACAAAAATTAATTTGAAAGCACCACAAAATTTTCTCTGAAAGCACGTACTTGGTAGGCAGTGGACAGCGCGGGCACAGTTTTGCCAGCATGTCGACGAGCTCTCCTCGGTGCAGGCTACATTCTCCGCACAGATATCTGTGGCCATTGGCTGAAGGCGTTTCATAAGCTAAAATGTGAGCATCCGCCACGTCCCTCACGTCCACATATACCTGAGTTAAGTTCGCATACGTCTTCGCTGATCCTGATTATCATTATTATGACAGCGTCCATCCATTCTCACATTCCAGTATATATGTAACTAATCAACCAACTCTGATATACAAATTACCCACCTGTCAAATATTTCATAATATGAGCAGTGCTGGCGTTCATGGTGGATTGCAACAATGGACCTAAAACCACACATGGATTGATCACTCCCATCTCTAAATTCCTTCTCTCAGCAACCTCCCATGCAGATTTCTCTGCCAAGGTCTTTGCATAACAGTACCAGTTCTGTAACGAGCCAGACCAAGAAACAAAATTAGCCCATAGGATTCCACCAGTATCTACACATAATTTATACATACATGTGTTGTTAAAGCTAAAGCAATAAATACATTGGTGTGTATGCAGTAGTCCAAATCGCTCCAGCAATCATCATCGACTATAGCGCTAGGGTTTCTGTGAGGATCCATGTAAACCGCGCCGATAGAAGATGTATAGACTACGCGCTTCACCCCTGTTTCTGCACACGCCTCCATAACATTCCTCGTTCCTTTCACCGCTGGTTCTATCACCTGATCCTGCATCATCACAGACAATACTCAATCTGTGCATGCATAAATCTAAAAAACCAGGCAAGGAATTTGAATATAAGAGATAATATCGTATATATATATATATATATATGAGCTGAAAATTAATTACAGGGTCATTGTTGAGAAGGCAAGCCGTGTGAAAGACACCGTGGCATCCTCGGATAACCGTTATTAAGCTCTGGTAATCGAGAATATCAGCTTTCACAAGCTCAAACCTCTCTTTCGCCCCTTCCAGCTCTCTCAGATGCTTATACTTTCCATCCTCTGTACATCAATCTTGAAATTGTTAAAATTCTTTCCATCCAATCTAAACAAACAGTTAACAAACAATTATGTCATAAAAAATCAAGCGGCTGTTACCATGAGGTCGTGGGATCAATTATTGGGGAACCTAGTTGGGTTCTGTATTCTGGGTAACCCTAATTGGGTTATCTGATAAAAAAAAATAGAGCGGTGTTTCTTCGGAAAAAAAAATACAACTTACAACCTACCGGGGTTGCCACGAACTGCTCCTCTGACAGTATAGCTTTTGCTGAGGAGTTTCTTGACCAGCCATGAGGCAATGAATCCCCCTGCCCCAGTCACACAAACTATTTGATCTGATCTCATGCTTTATTTCAGGCTGCAATTTGGCGGAAGCAGTGAATAGCCAGACTTCCTGTTTGAATCTATCAGTTGAAATTCGTTGGAGGTGTGGGAAATGAAGGAGAGATCTTACCTTTTAAAGTAGGGATGAGAAGATACTGAGAAGGATTAAGCTTCGTGCTGATACATGGTAGCTCACCTTACACTAGAAAGTGTTGCCACCTAAACGTGTTGTTGGAGCAGACGACGGAGGGAAGAAGTTGTTGAGGTGTTTCTTGGAAATATAACCTTTGAAAAAAATTCTCGGTGAAGAGAACAATAAAGTGAAAGCTGCTTCCCTACTGGAGGAGGATTATTAAAAGAAAGAAAAAGAACATTCTTAAGACACGTGTCGCTCTCTCATTGATCAATATGTATATACTGAAGTCTCGGACGTGTTCTCTTGAAATAGATATTAGTTTGGGTCTGGATTGACTTGATGACTTTCCTATCATTGTAGTCTCGGTCGTTGTGAGGTTGGCTTGAATTGTTGATTTACCCCTCGCAAGTACTTAGAGTTTTTAATGAGGTAGACATGGGTTTCTGAGGAAATTAATGTGATGACAAATGCAAAAATTCTTGTGAGTTTGGCTTGAATGGCTGATTTACCCCTAGCAAGTACTTGGAGTTTTTAATGAGGTAAACATGGGGTTTTGAGAAAATTAATGTGATGACGAATGCAAAAATTCTTGTGGGTATTGGTATATGGGATGCATTGATCGTGATCAGATTTTGCAAAGAGGAAATGGGTCTCGATTACTATGGGTATCTGGTAAAAATTTGTTTATTGTCTTTTGCCCTCGTGATTAGAGAAAGAAGGGGAAGCTATGGATAGATCGTGATGGTGGATGGTGGGGCTCAACATTTTGTATCCATCGGTACCAAAGGATTGTGATGTGGTTTTCAAAGAGAATGAAATCATGTATCCATCTTGCTTCATGGAGTACCAAAGGATTGTGATGTGGTTTCCAAAGGGAATGAAATCATTTATGAGGTTGAGATGACAAAGGACACATTCTTAGTAAAGTGTGGGGATTTTAAGAAGCAATTGGTATCAAAAGATATTACAAAAGCAATCTCATGCTTCATTGTAATATTTGAAGGTATGTGTATTAGTGGCCTTGTTCCTTTATGTAGTTTTACTCTAATGGTTATTAGGTTCGAGGATAAATTTGTTTCTACTTTTTGAACTTTGAAGATTTTATGGGCTGTGGTGTTAATTATCAGGGTATTAGATCTGAGAAGGACAAGTTCTCATCTAGTCTTAGGAGCCTCGGGTCTAAATTAGAGATCGTATTTCTTAGGACCATCCCTACAAACCAGTAATAGTGTTTGAATGGAAACCTACGGATTCCATGGGTGAGGAGTATGGAAATGAACGGGTGCCTAGATATTCCCTTAGACCTAGAAAACAGAGATGTACTAATTATGAGGGGGGGGTGGCATGTGGTTTGGCCATGTCTTAACTCAGGGGGAGAAAAAGGGGTCTTAAAGGAATGAAATCCAATCTCTTGTTGGCACAAGAGAAGGCAAACTTGGAAGTTCACATTGGTAAACAATTATCTGTTGTGAGGGTTCTTAGAGCAAGCCAGCCCCATGGAGTGGGTAATCAATGATCATTGTGTCACTGAACTATAGGGGGTTAGTCCACTCGTCTAAAAAGAAATCCCTTAAAAGGCTTGTAGAGGCTAGAATGCCCGACATCCTGTTATTGTAGGAAACTATGAGGGAGGGTGAAGAATTGGTATTGATTTAAAAAATATCCTTTGTGAGTGGGATTTCATTTTCTCTTACTCAAGGGCTAGATCTAGTGGTTTAATTTTAGTTTGGAATACATAGTCTCTCTTATGTACTAATGCTTGTGATTTTGACTCGGGTCTAGGCATGATTTGATAATGAAGGAGGGTGAAGGATTGGTACTGATTTAAAAAATATCCTTTGTGGGTGGGATTTCATTTTCTCGTACTCAAGGAGTAGATCTAGTGGTTTAATTTCAGTTTGGAAGACCAATTCTCTTTTATGTACTAATGCTTGGGATTATGACTTAGGTCCAGGCATGATTTGATATTCTCAGGATTTACTAATGGCAATTTCAATATTGAACATTTACATGCCTTATGAAGAGAGGGTCCATTAATGGGAAAGGTTTTTCAACTCTACGCAACTAGACCATGGCCATAATAATGTGGGGGAAGACATGGATTTTTCCATAACAAATGTTGAGATATGGGGTGAGGTAGCTCAAGTAGACCCCTTATCAATATTTTTTGTTAGGAAACTAGAAGAGATGGGTTTATTTGTTGTAAGGCCAGTTAAAATCAGACCT
>JASDQU011401730.1:0-10732 GCA_032191745.1 Picea mariana
CAACTACTTTCATTTTAGTACTTGTTGCTAGTTGTACAAGCCATGATTTTGCGTGCTTTCGTTTCTTAATTTTATCTGACTCTACTATATCAGGGGTAATATAACTTAACGTATCTCCAAGGTCAATTAAAATAGAAATTTGAGTGCCATTGATTTTACCTTCTATTTCTACCACCGAGGACTGGTGGTCAGCTTGTTGACCATCTATGGCTGCATTTATTCGATGTAGGCTTCTGGCCATGTCTCCCACTGTCGAGGATTCCCGCAAATTGTGAAAAACAGTTCTATTTGCTGAAATTAAACGTGAACAGTTGCTCCTTAGATGAGGCTCTCCGCACTCCCAACACTTTAATGGCTCGCGGGAGCTGTCCCCAAAATTATTCATTCCCAGATTTACCGCTTTACCACTACCTTGTGTATTCGGATGATTGCAGTGAAAATCCTTCCTTGGGAAACCTTTTGTTGCATTTCGATAAGGAGGTGACTAGTATCCTTTCCTCCACTGGTTCATTCGATCTTACTTCTTATCCTTCCAGGACTTGGGAAACTCTACCCGTTGTTTATACTAGTCATAGAACATTCATACTTTCCTTAATACCTCACTCAAGGATTTGGGGTTGTCAAACTCAATTCTGTCCCTGTAGGACTGTGGTAAACAGCTTAAGAATCACTGGATTTTTACCTTATCCTCCCGGATGTATGGTACAAACCTTAGTAGTTCCAGAAATTTATTTATAAGGTCCTCCATCGTCATCTATCTGAGTCGTAACTTGTAAAATTCTTTCGTCTTCCTTTCATAATAACTTTCAGAAAGGTATTGTTTTTTGAAATACTTATTAAAGTCAGACCACTCCAATTGTTTCTCCTTTAGGCCCTTGGCCAATTTCAGGTACTGCAACCAAATGCTAGCCTTCCCCTTCAGATTGTAGATAGCCATTCTGACCTTCATGTTGCTGGAATAGTTGTAGATCTCAAAGTATTTTTTTATGTCCAACAACCATGCCTCAAATTGTTCTCCTATCCTGGATTCTCCATCAAAGCCAGCTGGTTTGATCTTTTTAAATTCTCCTTCAAGGTGGTCTGTTTGTTTTCTTTTTCTGTCTGTTATAGTTTTGTCTTAAACTAAAGGTGTCCCTTCAGACAAACTGTCTCCTTTTTCTGTTTCTGCACCAGAATTCTTGGAGGCCCTTCTGCTGACCTCATCATCATGGTTATCATATTTTGGGATTTTCTTGGTTACTATACTACGCAGCAGGACTTCATTTATCTCTTGTTGTTCTTGTTGTGCTTTCTTCAATTTTTCATTGTCGGCCTTGAAAACTTGTAGTTCAACAATAAGATTCCTCATTGTTTATAACACCTCTGTGGGTGAGCTTCCATCACTGTTCTGTCTTGGATCTTCAGGAGGTCCTTGCTACATATTCCCTCCCATCCTAATTTCTGCACCTTCTTGGGCTGTCATAATCAACACAAAACAAAATGGCTTTCTGTTTGTAACCACAAGATTTATTAGTTTTTCATAAATCAGAATATATACTAAGTAATTAGTGTGGCCTTGTTTAGGCCCAGCATTGTAACTTTTGCTTTGATACCATATGTAATGGACCTCAAATTCACCATAAAAAAAAATTAAATTCTCTATGACATAATTCAATTTTGTTTAAGATTATAAATTAAGAGAAAGTAAGATTCATTTCTTTCCATAATGTCATTATTACATCAGTCTAGATTACTTTGAACCGAAAAGCTTATGTGAGTAAAATCTTTTCATAATTCTATCACTTCCCTCGAAAGGCATTGTCTAAACTCAGGTCGAAGGAACCTTTGATGTTCAGAGAGATAAAGATCAGAAGGGATAGCATGTTTAAAGTATTCAAAGGGAGGCAAAGATCAAAATCGTCTCGCAGAGGTTGAGTTCGGGTGTAAGAACACCAAGTCATTTTGGCCAGATATCCTTGGGCAGAGTGATCGAACGATGAAATTTCTTCGTGGGGAAGTACCAAAATCCTGTGGATCATTGGATCTTGTAAATCCATGAGGAGGTTAATACTGAGTGTCTTTTAGCATTCAAAAGCTCAAGAGGGGTGGCAACTATTGAATGAGAACCAACAGGAGCCATGGATCTCATGTTTGAAATTCGTTATTTTGGATTCCTTGCATCACGAACTTCCGGTTCACGAAATCCTGAAAGAATCAGCACCATTGATCCCATGTGAAAAGGCCAAAACCAGTTAAGCCCCTTTTCATCATCTTGGGTTCCGAGAGTTTGAAGGTCCTAGAATCGTTGCCGCTGGAGTCGCGAAATCCTGAATCGCGAAACCCCAAAACCCTGAACCCTGAAACCCCGTAGTACTATATGTACAGGCTTCTTCCAATTCAAAGAAATATCTACTAGAACTTCAATTACAAAAGTAAACATATTCCTATAAATAGATCGGTACCTTTCAAGCTCATCTATACATAGACAATCCTACCTATAATTTTGATTTCAGAGTTAAATATGCTCATGTAGGTGGATCTGTTCTTTCAAATTCATAAGTAGATAATTTTGTCTAGCATTTTTTTTCAGGAGGAACCATTCCTAGAATTTAGTCTTTGAACATAAACTTCTTACAATGAACGTATGTCATCTATGGAAATTATGTCAACTTAGCACAATTAGATGCATACAAACATATACACGAATCATTCAAACAAAGACTGAGCATATTTTAAAAGATGATAAAATGCAAAGTTGACATTTCGACATTCGAGACTTTCTTGTTACATATGCATGGAGTTCCTTTGCCGTACTAAACCCTGAAATCCCAAAATCCCAAACCCTGAACGCCGAAATCCCAAAATCCTGAAGTGTTGGGCCCACAGCCTTTTCTCATTTCACAACTCGACACTTCTTATCCCATTTTGCTTGTGCGTAAGAAGTTCGTAAACCCCGAGATCCCGAAATCCCGAACTCTGAAATCATGAAGTGTTGGGCCCACAATCCTTTGGCATTTCATGATTTGGCACTTCTTGTTTCATTTTGTTTATGCATCAGGTGTTCAAAAACCCTGAAATCCTGAACCCCGAAATCCTGAAATGTTGGGCCCACGATCCTTTCACATTTCACTATTCAATACTTCTTGTTTCATTTTTTTTAAGAATCATGTGTTCAAAAACCCCGAAATCCCAAAATGTTGGTCCCAAAGTTGTTTCGCATTTCGTGATTCAACACTTCTTGATTCATTTTGTTTAGTCATCAGGTGTTTGAAATCCCCGAAATCCCAAACCCCGAAATACTGAAATGTTGGGCCCACAGTCCTTTCGCATTTTGTGATTCGGCACTTCTTAATTCCTTTTGTTTGTGCATCGTTATTAAAATAGGAAAGACTAAATATGAATAGCCAAATTGGTACCACCTTGGGTATAGGAAATTTTCATAATAAGAAAGGTTGCATCTAGGTTCCTTTACTGTTAAAGTAGTTCATATAATAGATCTATCATTGCAAATTATATAGTATAATTTTCTATTTCTATATTCTTTTGTTTGAAATACCTTTATACGGGTTAGGTTAATGAGCTATAAGGGAAGCTGGTATAATATTCGGTCCTCCTACCTCAGCTACAGATATGTCTCTACACAGTCTGTTAAATGGAAAAGAAAAATGTAGCATAGTTTACAAAACTCAGAAAGATGTTCCTGGCATTATTCATACAGTTAGATTAATGAAATTACAACATAATCTCTACTCCCAATATGCAAATCTCAGCATTGATTTTACTTAGAAAACAATTAAATAAAGAGGATATTTCTTCCAAAATTTAACCATGCGTAATCCTTTTAACTATCATAACAAATAAAAGGCCAATTCTATCATTCATTCAGAAAGGGGTCACTCAAGATTAGATTTACCCTATGTTCTTTGTCAGTCTTTAGGGTTCCTAAATTCGAACTGATTTTTCCTACACATTATTATCTATCATAATTAGTAGATACATTACATCCATCATTGAATCATTCACCAAAGAATGGAAATTATTTCAGTTCAGATTTAATAGATACATGACATCAAATCATTCGAAGAGAGAAAGGAAATCATTTCAGTTCCGATTTAACAAATACATTGCATCATATATAAAATCATTCAGATAGAGAAGGAATAGAGAAACATATCTGAACCAGATCGCGAGAAGACAAAGCGAACAACCACGTTCCTCCCAACCGTAGAATAGGGCAGCCAAAACCAATTGCCCGATTCACCCTGTCGCCTGACCATGAATCCATGAGGGAGAACTTGGAAACTCCTCCTCAGCAATGTCCTTCAATTCCAGCAGCTATCCTCTGGCCTCACACTTACTCATCAATGCTCATAACGGCAAGGAAATTCCATTTCAGCAAACTCCTCTTGCCTCACACTCAATCTGTAGTGTTCGTAACAGCAAGAGAACTCAAAAAATCATTTTCCCAGCATACTTGGTAGCGTCCTACCTCCTCGCATATGCTATATATCAATTTTTCCCAGGTCTTTTTCCCTCCCTTGGGGGGATTTTCGTAGCTTTCTAAACCCCTGATTTTCAGGGGTTGCCAATGGCCAAATATATGATTTTCCACTTGTAATAATTAGCCTAGAGGTGGTTCCAACTTGTTCCTCACTCATGGAGTCATGCTCAATTGATTTTAACATGGTTGTTCCATTTGTCCTCCTACAATTAGTACAAATATTTTGTTTTTATACAAGTGTCATAGTCAAATAGTTAGTTGAGTCCCAATTAGAAATCTGCCCAATAGTCATAATAATTAATTACAAATATCAAATTCGAAATTCATAATTTCCATAAAGGGCAAAAATTTTCCAGATTCGAATTTACTAAAAACCGAACTAAATTTCCAGCAAATTTAAATTTCAAAAATATTTTATTTTTTGGGATATCACAGTTTCCTTTCTTTAGGTGACTATTCTACGATGGTAATAGAAAGATTTTGGGGATGTTCGTTGACCTCAAGCTTCCAATTTCTACACTTGTATTTAGAATAAATATTTGGTTATGTTTGTTATGGGACTCACGTACTTCATTGTGATTGTCATTCGTTTATTCTTTTCTGTAATGTTTTTCTTTGATTTATTTACTGGTTCTTATCACCAATGATGGGACCCTATTATTGTGAGGGTACCCATCAAGGATTCTTGGGCTCCTCCTTCCCTTTCGATCTGGAAAGTACTCATCTCGTTGCAACAGTGAAGGATATTGAATCCCTTCATTTAAAGTTAGGTATTACTTCGACAATTCCTTTCCTATTATTACTTGTTTTATTTTATTTGTCTTATCTCTATTGAGCAAATTATTAATGGTATTTCTTGCAACTTTGTGCAAGGGTTTCAGCCACGTGAAAATCATGGAGATCAACTTCTGTCACCCGCTTAAGAGGTATTCGGGTTCCATCTTGCCTCTTTCCAGAAGGGCCTAGGTGACTAATGGTAGAAAGTTTCAACTAAAGAATTGTCTCTGTGGTAGAGGTTTGTTCATTTTTATGATAGCTTTTACCTCTGTTACTTGCCTTCACGGTCAAATAAGAGGGTCGACTTTAAAATTGTATAATTGGCCAAATGATTAAGCTGGATTTTTACTATGTCCTAACTTGAACATTATTGGAATGGAAAATATGATTTTAGTTTCTTGGCATACTAGAACTGTTCTTCGACATTATGAAATAAATGATATTGTGATTAATATATGTTTCTTTCATTCCTGTAGCTTTGCTTTCAATATTTATCACTATAGATCCTAGGCAAAATAAAAGTGTTGGAAGTATAAATTCTCGTGTTTACTGTTGTAATGTTTTAACCTGGACTTGTAATAGTTAGACAAACTGTTTGTTTTCATTCCAACTTGTACTCAAAGTTTTCTGGAACTAATTTACCTCGCTTTCGAGCATGTGAATGTTTGAAACTATTTGTTTCCCTGTCACAGTCGGTGTTGATGGTATCTAAGCATTAGGTATAAAAACAGGTCCGAGTCTATCAATGTAAAATAGATTAAAGATACGACTCTGTAATTTTAGTCGGAACGTTTTCTTTATATATATATATATCCATTATTTTTATTGTACAGTGGGTTCTATATAATTGTTAGAAAGTTTCATATCAWTTACTTAATATATGCGCAGAACTTTATAATTGTACAATGTCATTTCTATGCCATCTACTGTATCGATTGTTGAATGGAAAAAGGTTCATATATATTCATAAYTKCATTTATATTGTTACATAAATATTTTCGTGAATCCCTRTCATAGTAGAGTTTCRTCRTGATTTGGGCTTTTAGTCTRTACAGGTTGAAAACAAAACTTGAATACTTTATCAGCATATGATCTTATGATAGGTAGAAACTTCTAGAATATGTATTTGTATCTGCTTGATTAATTTATTACTTTATACAAGATAACTATGTTCTTTCCATGACTAATACACAGTGGCTTTGCAACGCTATTTATTATTTACATTCTATTCCTACCACACATATAATACTCAATCGTTTTATCAGTCCATTCATTATCATAATAGTGATGTTCCTATAACAGAGAACATACTGTGATCTTATAGATACAGTCTTTAGTCAAACAAAATTACTTCCACCACATGTACCCTACAGTAACTCTATAATTATAGCTAGACACACATGAACAATAGGGAATTCATTTAGAAATATAAGGTATGTATAATCATTTCAACGGTACAAATAAAATAAGAGGGAAGTAGAGGAAAATATCTGAATAAACATTGGAACAACAAAGGGAACAACCAAGCTCCTCCCAACCTTAGAATAGGGAAACCAAATCACTTTCCTGTTCACCCCCTAGCCTAACCATGATTCCATGAGGGATAACTTGGAACTCCCCTAAGAAAATGCTTTACAGTTTCAGCAGTGCTCTCCTTGCCTCACACTCAGCCAGTAGTGTTCGTAACAACAATATATAGATTTTCTTTTCCTCAATGTACTAGGAAACAACTTGCCTCCTCACATATGCCATGTATCCAAAGTCATTTTTGCCTAGGTCTTTTTCCCTCCCTTGGGAATTTTCACAACTTTCCAAATCCATGATTTTCAGGAACTTCCCATGGCCAAATACTTTATTTTCCACTTGTAACAATCAGCCGTGGGGTAGTTCCAACATGTTCCCCACTCATGGAGTCATGGTCAGATAATTTCAACATGGTTGTTCTTCCATTTGTCTTCCACCAATAATTATAAAATATTATGTGTTATACAAGTGTCATAGTCAAGAATCTAGTTGGTTCAAATCAGGTCTCTTCCCAATAGTCATAATCATTAATTACAATTAATAAAATTCAAAATTCAGAATTGTCAAAAATGGCAAAAAAATTCCAATTTTGAATTTACCAAAAATGGAATAATTTTCCTAAGAAATCTCAAACTTAAAAATAAATTATTTTGGGGGATGTCACACTAGCACAGTTGTTATACACTTTCTAAGATTGTACCATAGACCCCTCTATTGTTGCATACAAGAATTCATCTTCCTATCCAAGTTGTTTGTTTCTTCCAAGGTAGTAATGTCGAATATACAATGGACATGAAGGTAAGTTACTATGAAGAAAGACATGTAAAATAAATAAATAGAATTCTATTTATTTCAATGTAGCAACAAAGAGAATACAATTCACATGAGAATAAGAAGAAAGATATGTAGTATATACATACAGTAAAAAAGGTGAAAAACAATAGAACACATAGAACAAATACACATACAATAAATGAAATAATAAACACTGGAATATGAAATAAGAGTACATGTATGCACCTTTGTAACTCCTCATCTACATTCATTCCAAAGAGTCCATCGTCCTCTCCAGCCACTCTGTTTGTTTAAATGTAGAAATGCATGAAAAAGACAATGGACATGAAGGAAGTTAGTATGTAGGAAGACATGAAATGAACATAAGTTATTATGTAGGAAGGTACGCAATATCTACATACAATAAACTAGGTGAATACATATACAGACAATAAATGAAATACAAAACAATGAAATATGAAATTACAGTACAAGCATGTACCTTTGTATCTCCTCTTCCACTGCTGCAGTCAAGACTCCGTCATTTTCTCTAGGTATTATGTTTGTTTGAATGTGGTAAGGAAAAAAATACAATGAGCATGAATGGAAGTTGGTATGCACTGAAGAACAGGTAATATGTACATATAGTAAATGAGAATCAACGAATAGAATAAAAGTTAGTCAGAAACATGAACCTTTGCTTTTCTCCATTCATGGTTGTAAACATATAAAGCTTTTCCCTACCCAAAATATATTAGAAGCCACAAAATATTAAGAAATTTCATGGCCATAGCCAAATGATTTTGGTTTTTTTGTGTCAAAGTATCCAGATATATTTCTTATGCCACTATTTTCTACCATGTCAACAATGAACTATCAACAAAATTTTACAGCAGAAAAGGTGTGCATGGAACAAGCGCCAGATCTTGACTTCGCTAGACATGAAAAATAACACAACTGCAAATCCACTCGTGGGTGCAGGCTCTGAACATCACAAAGCACCCCTACAAAAAAAAACATCTCCAATTGTCGGTGCAGGACCCCAACCCTACAAAGTTGAAGCAAACAAAAGAAAACAACAAGCACCAAACCAACGAGAAAGCATGAACATGCCTAACTGCAGCCCTAGGGCCCCAAACTCTTAAACTTGAGCCCAACAACAACCAACAACTGATGAACTAGTGAACCAATGAACAATAAACAACCATAGAACCAGAAAAGAACATATCTACCTCAAAAATTACTAAACTGCAGTTGAAGCACATAAGGAACCAAAAACATATGACGAGCATGCAAGTAGAAATAAACAAACATTCTTAATTGAAAAATGAAAACACTGAACAACAAAGAAGGAATAGAAAATGAAATTATGCCATGGAAACTTACTTCAAAAAGATGAACGGAAGAAGCGAAGGTCGAATTATGAACCAAACAACATCAAGCAACAACCGACAAACCAACGAAGAAGAATCACCCACATAACCAGTAAAAAATCTATGTAACTTCAACGATGATGAAATTTTATTCCAAGCCTAGAAGAAGTATGAAACATACAATGCTTATTCAACTAGCGGTGGACAAAAATATTGTCCAAATTCACTGCAACATTGTATGGAAAATTTCGAGGAAARATGTACTTCGAGAAGCATGTTTATGTAAACATTTAAAGTYGTCARGTTGTCTAAGCATCTCATGGTATGCAAACATTTAAKCTATCAAGCCTATTTTAGG
This sequence comes from Picea mariana, assembly GCA_032191745.1. Classification (NCBI taxonomy): domain Eukaryota; kingdom Viridiplantae; phylum Streptophyta; class Pinopsida; order Pinales; family Pinaceae; genus Picea; species Picea mariana. The sequence goes on from JASDQU011401730.1 coordinate 9,287, forward strand.
ACCTCTCRCCATGTAAATAGTTAAGTTGTTAGTTCTATTCAAGCGCCTCCAAAAAAGTGTCAATGATCTAAACCTTCGATATGCAAACATTTCAATACAAATACAAAGGAATAATAATAATAATAGGGTCCATGCTCAGAAATTTCGGTTTTTAAACATTTCAATAGAAATGTAATAAAAATTTAAAAGGAGCGCCCAAGATCAAAACTTTGGATATCTACACATTTACAACATTGGGAACAATGAAGCTGACAATAAGACCTTGAATATATTCTCCAATGAAACAATAACATATAAGATTTTTTTTTTATATATAAAATAATGTTTTTATTTCTATAGTAAGAACAATACAGATGATGCAAAAATTTCTAGTCAATGGACAGATTAATATGAAGTCAACGAATTATCAATCGTTATAGTCCCTATGTGCCTTCAAGAGGGACTAATAAGAGAAATCAATGATAAGTGCATTTAATATACATGATAGAAAAAAATAATGTAAGGTACAACACGATAGATAAAGTGTGTAGGTACAAAATCAAATGTCTTTATATACGAGGAAATGTAAGTAAGGTGGTTATGGGTGGATTCAGGGAAATATGGAAATAAGGGTTTTATGAGGATAACTATAACAAGTATACAAAAATGATGTTGATTAGTGGAAATGTTGCAATGGAATTTAATGGGTGTTATCAAAGTAAGTATTCATACAAGTGTGTAAGAGTATTGAGGTGAGTGTTGATACATGTCAAAGTATTGAGGTGCTAACATGTATATGTAATTAATATATAGAATATAGAACATAAATGAAAATGATACAGAGAAATATATAAGTAATGCATATAAAATATAGTAATAATTAATAGATTGTAGTATATAAAATAGAAATAGCAATAAAATTATGATGAATGAAATGTGAAAAGTAGTATTAGAGAGTGATATATGGTTTAAGTGGAAAGAGAGTATTAATGATAATAGTAAGTAAGAGGTTAGTGAGGGGAGAATGGTACATACAATGTCTATGAAGAAAAGACACACACACATATATAATCACACACACATCAAAATAGAAGAGGTCTCATTCATGTCTCTTAGGCCCAATAGAAATTATTCAAGGCCTTAGACCCTAGATTTCATCCCTAAACCAATGTTAAGGCATCAAGATATGTCCATGGTGGGAAATTCCTCCTAATGGTAATCTTGTTCCTAGTTATATTCCAAAGGTTGCGTACGTAGGTTATTTTTTTTTTACTAAGATCCCTTTCATGTCCATTGACCTCTAGAATCATCATCTATCACCCAAGGACATTGATTCAATCCCTCTATATTATGAAGGCCTTAATAACTATTAGTGTTTTGCAATATCTTCTACTAGTGTTCATCTATTTTCAATTGAAAGCCAAATATCATCTACAATGGTCATTTGTGGTGGTTTAAGGCATTATT
>JASDQU011401731.1:3009-18589 GCA_032191745.1 Picea mariana
TGTTTGTGCATATTTATGTGATAACAAGACCACAATTCACCTCCGCATTCACTATGAATATGTTAGGAAGGCTGATGATTGGAAGGGAAATCATGCAGATCAATAGTTTTATTCTAAAGTGAAACAAGGTTTACCCATTTGGAATAAGAGGTGAGAAAATTTACAGACTTGTGTGTTGTTCCCACCCCAAGTTTCTTTGAGGATAGTTTTGATAACCAAGAACAGAAATATGTTTGAAGAAGAGCAACTTAGGCTAAAACTAACAATGTTCAAAGAAACAAGACGTTCGACAAAGTTTATTTTTTTTCTTTGGATAAGAATATGGAAAGTGTTTCAAGGCCACGATCTAAGAATGTCCAAAGTAACAGAATGTTTGACGAAGTTTATTTTTGTTCTTTGGAGAAGAATTTCGAAAGTATTCAAGGCAGTTCTTAAAAACATAGGGTGAAGGACCTGATGGTAGGCATAATTCCAAATGAATTTAACATATTGCACTTTAATGGAGCTTTAAGAAAGAAACCAGGCAATGCAGAGCATGTGGCCATGTAGTTACAAAGGAGAAAAAAAAAAGTGTCAGTTGGCTTCATGGAAGGGATGGTATAGGCCACAAATAGTGAAACAAAATTTAGGGGTCTAATAAGGGGCCACAAGATTCCATTTAAACTGTGATTTCAACGGTTCATTATTCAAGATGACCCAAAGTTGGTAATAGAAAACATTTAAAGGGATCTCACTCCAGCATACACAAGTACTGAAGTGCAGAAGAAGCTCGGCTCGGTTGTTAGATGACTTAGACAAGCAGGATATCATACAAATTTTGTAGGACAAAAACATGCATGTCGACACAAAAATCGACTCCTAGAATCACACCTTAACAAGCAGTTCCCAACTTGCATAGTCCCAATCTGGAGATTCAAAAGCCTTGGAGTCCCTATATAATAGATGAGTGGAAACCCTAATCAGTTAGTAGGTTAGCAGTTAAAAATTTATTTGAGGTAATTTCTTTTTGGCAATTGTTTAGCTATAGTTTCAACAGTATTAGAATCTCAGCCTTACTATGATGCTTATAACCAAAATGTATGGTTCTATAGCAAGTTTGATTGACCCTAGGTTGGGCTGGATATCATACCTGATTTTGAATTGTACATTTTAAATAGTAGCAAAGTAAAACGAGAATATTTTATCCCATTTGTTGAAATCGTATAAGCTGGAATCCTAAATGCTTTCCAAATAAAACATACTATTTTTTTTATCAATCTATTAAATAAAATCAAAGATATAAAATTTTATCGAACCTGCTGAAATAGAGATTTTAAAACATTAATACAGATATAATATTTTATTCCAAAAATGGGAAAGATTATCGAACTTCAAAAAAGAGGGAAATCTGCACTATTATTAAATAAATATCGGAGCTGCTAGTTTTCTGATTCCCACAAATTACTTTTCAAAGCAGGCTTCCGGACTGGTTCAAATAATTATGCAGAGTTTATGGCACTGGGAATTTTGCATTAGATAGGGAGGTTAAGCGAAACTCAGTCTATGGAGACTCCTTTTTGATAATTAATTGGATAAAGGATTCTATACAAGTTCAATATGTTCATATCAGACCACTCGCAGAGCAGTTGCAAGAAGTTTCCAGGACTTTCAATCTGATTGCATTTACTCATGTTTTCCAAAAACACAATACTGAAGCAGATATATTGTTCAAAGAAGGCCAAAATCTGGTTGAAGGATCTGTGGTGGTGGAGGAATTTAGTGGGGGAGACCCCATTTTGTCTGTTCTGAATCTGTGATTTGGCAAAAGCTTTCTCTGGAGACTTAGGCTTATATTTCTGTATCAGTTTTTTAGGTTCTGTGTTTTATTCAGAAATTTTGGTATTTTAAAATATATAATATTTCAGACTGTTTGGTGCTGGGCTTAAAGGCAGATGTGCTTTATGTAAAATTATGGAGTTTTTTTGCTTGTTTGGAGGTAAAGGGGAAAAGCTATGGGAGTATTTAACAGAATATTTTCGTGAAATAGTAGGGAGAGGTGAGGAGATCCTTGAGTAAGGCACAATCAGGTGCCTCCTCTTCTTTTTTTTCCAATTATTGTGTCTTGCTAAAAGCACATGAGGATTATGATTTCCATTCTTTTTTTAATAGAAATTGCACTTTTTTTATCGGAATATATATATATATATATATATATATATATATATATCCAACTGAAACAATGAATCATAACTATAAAACTTCATCCAAATTACTAAAAGATTGAAAGTTAACAAGAAAAAGAAAACTATAACTACAAAACTTATGTACATAAGTTTAGCCGAGGGTCCAAAAGTATCGCAAAAATATGTAGAATGCATAATTCACCAATTTTTATCGAGTCTGTTAATGGGCTAAATTATGCAGAATCAACGGCAAAAATACTTAATAAGAAAAAATTCAATGGAAAATATATCGTAATAAGAAAATTTGATTGCTGAAATGGAGAAAATCGAAAACAAAAAATTCCAGGTGACTAAAAAAAAAAAACCAGCAATATTGCTTAATAAATATCAAAGTTTCTAAACTATATCAAACTGAAACAAATAAAATGATAACCATAAAGATTTCATCCAATTTACTAAAGATATAAAATTAACCGATTTAATCAAATTTACTAAAGATATAAAATGAACCCAAATACTAATAATACCGATAACTATGAAATTTATCCGGGTAATCATGCAAATAAAATATAACTACGAAATTTTAACAGGAATTATTAAAAAGACAAAAAATAAAAATAAATACATAATTCACTATTTTTTGTACAGTCTGTTACTATGCTCAAATGTGCGAAATAAACTACTAAAATATGTTAACAACAAGAAGAAAAAAGAGCAAACCCCGTGACATAGTCTGTAATGCACCTCCGAAAGTTCATTCTGAACTTCATCAAAAATAAATAAATAAATTTCCTGCACTCATTTTGAAATAGGCAAACCCTAACAATTTATTTTCAAGAATAAATAAGCAGTAATTGTATGAATGAAGCTTACTAGGCACTGAAGAAGGCTGCTGCTGCGACATGGCTCTGTGCATTTCTACCAACTGACTACAAATTGTTGAATAAACGCAAATTTGCCTGCGCAGGGTCTCCATTTGCTCGTCCGTCATGACCTGATTATTATGCAAAGCCACGAAGTTGGGGTTGGCCATGGCGGAGCGCTGTGTGACCGAAGGCATGTGACCAGGGGGCTGAAGCTCTGTGAACTTAGATGAAACAAAAGCTGCTTAGAACACCAGAAAATATAATACATTTATTCTGAACTGCCTTGGACTGATTAGAGGGGAAGTCTTTCTTTTTAAATACTTTATAGAGTTCGGGTTGTGTGAGATGATAGGGATCAGTTCCTTCATAGTCAAAGTCTTTAAGAATTTAAGGAAAAGACAAAATGACTTCTTTAGATTTCTTTTGCTTAGTGACATGAGAGTCTTCTTAAAGGGTGCAAGTTTTCTACTTGATGTGATCACTTTCCTCTTTACAATGACAGTGATATTATATTGTTAATGGTTTAGGTGTCTTGCTTTATGAATTGTTTTTGACTTCTAATTTTATGTATATTTTTTATATATTATTTAAGTAATATATTTTTATTTTAGGGTTTCATTCTATATTAATATTTATTTTATTTTTTTAATTGAGTTATTTTTAAATGAGAATAGAAAGAAGCCAAACTTTTTTAACAGTGTTATGGTTTGATGGTTAAGTAAGGTGGTATTGTTTCCCACTAATATTTAATTTTACAAAATAACATGTTTTATCCTTCATAGATGGGTCTCCCATGTAAGTGGGTTATTATACGTTTCCCTTCCATGCAATTGGGATCACGATTGAATCTTGGGTGATTTTGGTAGAATAGATATTCCAACTCACAATTGCTTAGCTTAAATATTCCAATTTGAATATTGTAAAGTCCACTACATTCATTGTAATACTCTTAGATTAGAGAAGAGCATACTCGATGCACGCGTTGACATCAAGGCATTCAAATTGCCCCATTTCAAGTGAGCCCCATCACAATTACTTAGCCTAAAGATCCCAATTTGAATATTGTAAAGTCTACTACATCCATTGTAATACTCTTAGATTAAAGAAGGGCATACTCGATGCAGTCGTCGACTACAAGGCACTCAAATCGCCCCATTTCCAGTGAGCCTCATTATTTCAGTAAGACAAAGTTCCATGCATTCTAATCATTTTTTTGAAAAAAACGACGATCTGGGTTATCTTAAAATTTGTCAAAACCCCTATAGGTGAAGTCCTCATCACGAGGGTGGAACTCTGAATTCCAACATAGTTCCTACCAAATTTGGGGCCAATTTTGCTCGGATAAGGGAGGTGGTATGAGTGGCCCTTATCCCACACTCTTAATGCATCGTGATAAAAAGGAAGCTAGTCAATAATAACAATAAAGCCAAGTCTGGAGACTTCCACTTTATAAAATGATATTTCTGTGAGGTGCATGTTGTGGGCACAATGCAAATGGGTGCCTTCGTTGGTGAGGTTTAAATATTTTAGTGAATTTGCAATCAATTGGTAGCATGGTGATTCTTGTAAACTTTACAATTAGTTTTAAATTTGCATTATTAGTATGCCAAGACAAGATGGTGATTGGTATATGTTTGGTACATTGGATAAGAGTAAAAGTAACTATATTAATGTGGAACAAAATGTCACCATGATAATGTGCCAATATGATAAAAGTTTGCAATTAAATATATCAAATGAATAATAACCACAAGTTAAAGAAGGCCCACAATACTTGACACCGAAATTGTTGACAATAGATTAGTAAAGGAGGATATTATCACATCAATCCAAAGACTTTTATTTCAAAACCAATTTCCAAATTCACATTTTTTTGGATTAAAAAAAATTAATGAAAGATAGGTTAATGCACCATTAATTATAATAAAGAGATAACAAAATGCTAAGCTTGTATTGGAAAATGAACTTAAAATTTAAATGAAATAATTGAGCATGAATCTCAAAGTTTATAATCATGAAGCACCAAAGGGGTGGCAACCGTGGGGGGGTCTCCCTTGATCCCAAAGGAAATCAAAAACCAAGTTTTGAATGAGGATTAGAAGAAACTACCAAGAATCAAGCAGAAACTCTCGCTCTTTTTCAAGGATTGAAGATTCTAAACTCAAGATGAACTAGAAAACTAATGGTTATAGGAGATTCAACACTCATAATATTCCATATGAGACATCTCTCTAGTCCAAAGGACACACCAAGGCTTGAAGATTTTGAGTTCTATCAAGTCCTTAAGGACCATAAAACCATAGTCGACAAGCTAGCTAACAATGCAACACAACTTGGCTCGGTATACTTAAGAAAAATGGGGTGTCATCATCATTATCTCACATCCCCTAATGTTTATATCCAAATCAAACATAATAACCAAATTCCATACAAATTTCATGTGTGGTAAGTGAAACAAGTGGCATCAAAGCATTAATTCGAAGCTATGAGCATTTGTCACTCATGTGCCTTGAAGTACCCTCACACACTTCTTACTCATTGTTGGTCTTAAATGTTATGGGTGTTGGTGATGTGATGGCTCTCGTTGGTGGGATAAATCTTCTTCTCCCATGGATCGATTTGGGGGAAGCATATAATACAAGAAACCAGGCTCTTAGAATATTTATGGGCAACTAGTAGTGGAGTCATCCATGGCAAGGTCTTTGGTAGCATAAGATTGGTGTTATGATAGCGTTTGGACCCCTAAATTCCCTCTCTCTTGAGTCAATTGGGGGTCAGGAATTATGGAGGGGCATAACCCCAATTGTTGTCCATGTTAAATCGTAGAAATGAGGAAAATTTTAAGGTGCCATGAGAGAATTCAAGGGGATACTGAAATTGCCATGTTTAATTTGAACAATGAGGTACCCAATTCGGAATAAGCCCAAAAAATCAAGGAGATCATAGTAAAGCAAGGAAATCATATAGAAAATCTTGAGGCTCAATGTGGAATGTTGTACAAGTTGGTATTGAGCTTAACTAAGAGTTCTTCTCATCATAATCTGTCAATTGGGTTTGCTCTAGCCAACCCAAGAGGGTAGGAAATAGTCTAGCAAATTCAAGAAGACACGGAAGTGGAGCAAGTGGATTAGGTATAGTAGTAGCAAGCAAAGAGAAAATAAGAATCCATGGTGGGCATACCTTCCTTTAATTTAAGGGTTTCTTACGTATTGCAAAGTAATTTTGTTATTAGGACGATATATCAATATCTATATTAGCAGAAGCACGAGATAGGTATATTTGAACTTTAAAACTACTCATATTACTAGAATGCAATTTTGTGTATGGAAATTTTATAACTAAAGTAATGGTAGATAGGTTTCATTTTGTTTGTAATACCATGATGTACGGTGCAACCATAACACTTTTTTTATACAAATGTTACTTATTTTAGTGAAAAAACAATAATCACCATAAAGCACTCAGTGCATGTTTCGAATCCATTTTTACTAATAATGATTACATTTTTACATTAATAACTAATTAAATGTGTACGAGGAGGTCTACAAGGATTCTATGATCAACTATGGTCAATTTTATATCTTCTAAGTCTAAAGACAGTGGGTTTCTTTTATTTTTGTCAAGAACATCGTCACAATTTTGTAAATGTATGAAAATTTCATATTTTGTAAGGTTTATTATCAGTGAGGACAGTATTAGAGACTTATAATTATGTGGTATGTAACAAATATTATGAAGGACATAGTGCTTCTTAGACTGTCTCAAAGCATATATAGACTTATTTGTATTTTTGGAAGTTTCATTTGATTCAATATTGAATAACAATGAAACTGTTTTTTCTGGGGAAAAATATATATTAAAATTAATAATTATTAATAATCACAACAACAACAAAAAAAAAAATTACAAAACATGACATAAAATTATTAAATGTTAATGAAAAACAAAATTAAATGTTAATGATAACAGTTTTTTTATATGAACTTGCCAAATTGAGTTCTACACTTCTTTAAATAATCATATTTTTTAATTCAATTAACTTGAGTAAACCATCTTTCCCAAAGAAAAAAAATAATTTATTCATGAGAAGCGAATATACATGTTACAGTCCTCCAAAAAGACGTTGTTCTTGGCTTTCCAGCCCCTCAAAAACGGTGAATCATACCCATGACTTCCTTGTTTTCCACATGGAAAACAAGCATCCTAGTCTTCCTATAATCTCATACTTACAAAAACAAAGTATTGTCATACCCTCCTTATAAAAAAAATCTATTATCTTACTTCTTAATACAACTTTTAATGTCTAAAACAGAAAATCGACAAAAAACATAATGGACCAATTTTTTTTAAAACGAAATTCCATTGACTCTAGCTCCTCCCCATCTATAAATTCGTAGAAACCTAGAGCCCCGGCTGGAAGGGTCGGGGCTTCCTTTGACAACTCGTTCGCTTTCTCATTTAACTCACGATAAATGTCTCAGAAGGAGAGCCATTTGAAGGATTGAGAAGAAGCCAGTATATCTTAGAGGAGAGGGTTGAGGCGGACATCTACCACATAGGATTTTTTGTTTGCCCAGTCAATGACCAGCTTCAAGTCTCCTAGCACCTACAATTTCCTTACACCTTTTCTCGATGCGACCTCCAACAAAGTCCACAAAGCAATGAATTATGCTCTATTGTTTGTACCCCTTCTTGAGGAGTACCTAATATGAACATAATGGTTTTGTTTCAGGAAAAGAACAACACCAACCCCGCATACAGGTGGATTCCCTTGATCAACTCCATCGAAGTACCCCCATGGGATATCGAGGTCGAGTTCTGGAATGATTAAGAGCCTCTGTTTTTATTCTTTAGCCTCAACATTATGATCCTTGGAAATCTTGATTATCAAACCTATTGTAATTGTGGGAGGAATGTCCTCATTTCTAAATATACTTGAGTTTTGTGCCCACTATAAACCATAAACCATTATGCATGGAAACCCTTCATATTGCTTCATGATTTTGTCCACAAGCCAATCTTTCAGGTAGACCTCTAGCATGGATTTCAGTCAGGAGGTCTTTGGCTTGAGGTCTTCATCACAATTTTCATAACCTGTATTGCATAAGGACAACGAATAAATATGTGAGAGGAGGATTCTTCATTGGTTTTACATAATGCCCATCTATTAGGGTCAACCCATCCTCTTTTGACTCTGTTATCCCATGTCAACAACTTATTGTTTATCACGAGCCAAAAGGTAATTTTGCTCTTCAAAGGGGCACTAAGTTTCCAAAGAATACTCCACCACCTTTGTGTTGAGAGATGATGTAATAAGGTTGTGTTAATTGATCGTAGTTTAAGTAGTTAAGATGAAAAGTTGGTTGCTCTCATATTTTGGTTCAAACCCTACTTTGTGACACATTTTCTCTTTGTGAGCCAATTGTTATTGAAATGTTGAGATGGCTTTGTGTTCGAAAGAATCTAGTTTACCTTGGGTATCATCTTCAAAATGAAGGGAAGAGCACACCAATTTTTCTAGGAAATACATTATGCAGAAAAAATAAATAGTTATAATAATAATTAAAAAAATACATTGTATGAGAATGTTATTGTTAATTTCATGAACACCAAGGGTTGGTTGAAATAAATTAACTGTAATATAAGAGTTAAGCAATGGTGTCCCCTATTCTCTATCATTTTTGGCATTTACATTGATAAGTTAAATGAGTGTTTGGAGTAAGTATGTTGTATGAGCACTACTTTATCTCAAATAGTCATGACTACTTAGAAAATCAACATTGTTAAAATAAGAACAATCTCCCATGAGTTTTATAATAAATTAGAGTGTTGGACAAATTTCAAAATGTCACGAAATAATAGAAAATATCATCTTTGTGATACTAAAAAAGCAGAGAATAAAAATCACTTTGTCTTAAAATGTTTTATGTAATCCACAATATCTCTTATTTCAAAATATTTATAACTATATTAATATTCCTAATTTTTCAATTCATCACAATTATAAAAATTAAAAAATTAAAAAACCTTTCTATTTTTTAAATAGATAAATCAAAATTTCTAAATTAATTAAAATAATTCTACATTATTTTTAAAATAAAATAAATCAAAATTAATTCAAATAAACGTTAACAATCATTCTCATAATCATTAATAAACAACTAGTTTAAAATATATTAAAAACACATAAAAATTAAAAAATGTTAAACTTATGAATACTTATGAAAACCCAAGGTTCTAACCATATGTCATGTCAATCATGGTCATGCAATATGTCAATCAAACTCACGCCTAACATGCCTAATATAAGAAAAATTGAAATATTTGGCATATCGATTAAACATGTGCATCAAGGTTTTGTCTCGTATTCAATAGTATTGATTCCTTGAGAGTTTTAACAAAATTGTATAAAAGTTTCCTAATGTTATTTGGAAATGATTTTGTGTATGTTTGGAAGGGAGCTTTTTTAAGTGAAGGTTTATATTATATAAGGAGTGTTTCTTCTAGGTAAAACAACATTTGAATATTACAAAATTGTGTTTATAGTTGATTGAGTTTGAATATTACAAAATTGTGTTTATAGTTGATTGAGTCCTTTAATGCTTGTAACTTTTTTATATAAACTAGTAATTTTGTAGCTATAAACTTTTACATATTGTTCGAGAAAAAAACACAACGAACATACATATTTAAATTGTTGAGTTTTGGTCGAGAGTTTCCATATTTTCCTCATGATTGGGCTTATCATCCTCGATCTCTATTGGGTCCAGTTCTTGGTTACCTTGATTTTATTCCAGAACAATTGCCTATTCTTCTAGATTGGACTAGTCGATTGATCCTGAATTTGCTTCTGGTGGTATTGTTGGGCCTTTGAAATGATGATTTGTTTGTTCTAGAACGTCCAACCGTTGTGACAAAATCCTCACTATTTGCTCCAATTCACTACTACGTCATCTTTCATGTTCCTTTTCTTGTTCTAGCCTTCCAATTTTCTGAAGCAGGGACACATTTATTTGTTCCTGGTTAGCTACAATTCTAGAAAGTTGGGAGAAATTTAGCATGATGCCTTCCACCATGTCTTCATGCCTGTGAAGAATGTGTTTAATTTCACTCCATGAAGGATCCATTTCTGTTGAGATGCTCCCCATGGGGATGGGACTAAGCCAATTACACTTGAACTGGAATTTAATCTCGAACCTCCAATACCTATGTGGGATTCCTTTCTTGCAGTTTCAAATTCCCAAATTTACCAATCCACAATCAGAGATTTTGTGCCCAATTTGAGTTTAGTTGGGTTATGTAATTGAAACTATTGAAAGGCATGTTTTCATACCTAGAGTGTCACCACATGGAGCGTGGATAGAGTTTCGGACCTTTGAACTCTTGGCACCGTGAGTTCGATCAAAGTTCTCACTTGATGAGGCTTTGATACTCTACAAATTGGGGAAAAGAGGAGGTAACTCAAGAATCTAGAATTCTATGGAAAATCCCAACATAATGGAAGAAAGGAGGACCAAGGGACTCGAGAGACCTTCAATATCCCAAACCACATGACGAAGTTCGGAATGAAAGCCCAATTTATCCAAATATAACCCTCGAGTCATACAAAAGTGTAGATATCAATTGAAACCAGGAGGAAGAAAAATGCTACAATTTAAAAGGGAATACACAACAGATTAGTGTTGGGTTATTCCACTATAGAAAGCATCGGAGCCCCCACCCAAAACCTTACTACCAACACTAAACACAAACCAGATGGCACCAAGGCTGCTTCTGAACTTGTGTTGGATGAAAAGAAACTGTTGCAAAAAAAAGTTAGAGGATGGATTCAATACCTTGCTACGGAGCAGTCCTATCCTGGAGTGGGATGGAAGTCGTCCATCGACCTCGACGGGGTAACCCTTCCTCAAGTTCTTTGGTTGCAAGTCCATCTTAACTCGATCTAAATGGGTATTGCCACACACACTAGAGTAAATGGAGGGTGTGTGATGATGATCTTGGAGTTGGGAATTACATAGTGCATTTAATTCCCAAAGCCATCAATTTTTAATCCTTAATGTGGCCTGCATCATCGATTCAAGGAATGTGATGGAGCAAGGTGCTCCCATTGACTTGTATTACTCCAATTCTAAGGTGAGCTCCTTCTTTGGACTCACAGTCAGTGTCTTAGTTGAGCTCCCTTTTTATGTGAAAACATGAATAAGCCTTGAATTGCTTGTGGAGGGCGTAAATCCTTGATAAGACACCCACGAAGAAATTGCCTTCCATAATGTTTTGGGTGACCAAAGCTCGAATCACTAACATGGAATCCCTGCAGATCACGATCCTCCTTACACTAGTTGAAAGTGCTAAATTGATACCTTTGAGAAGGGCATACACTTCAACTTCATTGTTTGACATAGTGTCTAGACCCCATGCATATATTATAACCATGTGACCTCTGAGATTGATGATACCACCCCCCCCTGTGGCCCCTATGTTTGGAGGGAGTTGGTTCTATGTGTAAATGTATTTATATTTTCATGACTTCAATATTAATATTATAGTTTTTCTTTTTTCTTTTTTAAATATGATTTTTACGGGATATGAATATACATTTATTTAAAGAGTTTTATATTTTTTAATTATTTATGTTATATGTGTTATTTAGGATAATGAATTGATGATTTTTTTTCTTTGATTTAACCTTATTAAAATCTAACAATCCAATCTTTGTTAAAACTTATCATCAAATTTAGGGGTGGTAGGTGTGGGAGGGGTTATCATTAACCTCAGAGGTATAACTATATATACTTTTGCCTGTAGTCTAGGCATATCTATTAATAACCAAACTGAAGCATACACACTCCTACAAGTCTTGAAACTAGTCAATATTCTTCATACTCAGAGTTTGATACTGATGAGGGATTTCAATAATGTTATAAGACATATGGTATTAGGCACTAATCCTCTTGATTCTAAGTTAGCATGTGTGTTTGAAAGGATTAGGCAAGCTATAATCCCAATCTCCAATGTGAAATTTTATCATATTCTTTGGGAAAATAATTCCATTGCGGATCATTTCGTCAATAAAGCTACCTTGGGAAAAAAGGGAGACATAGTCATTAATAGCAAGGCCTATCATCAACCTATACCATGAATCATGAAGGATAAACCACATAGACCTCAAGTAAATGGGCACGTGACCCGTTGTAAGGATAGTGGTCATATGGAAATTGATTTAATGTGTAGCGACCTCTCCCTCTCCGTTGCGTGCTTCTATTCAATTCATGTCATGCCTATGAACCTTTGCATCATATTTGGCACAAACATCGTGATATTATGGTGGATCGATTTCTCTGTGTGGCGTTTTAAGCATCCAGGTTCATGGTTTTGGCTGGTGGATTTTGGTCTGGCAATTTCAATAATGGTATGGCTCCTTCTTCTTTTTGGACTTTCAAGTAAGTGGAAGTCATTTTCCCCATATTTTTCCGTAGATTTGGAAGGTTCACAGTTGGTACTAGACTTCAATTATGAAGAGTATGTAACGTCCCTAGTTTTAATCCCCGCAAATGATAGTGTAATTGTATAAATGTCATTTAGGCTAGTGAGCCGATATGTTTGGGGTAAAGAGCCCATATTGATTAATATGGTTGAGGGCCAAATTGTATATTATGAACATTGAAATGATTAATAAAGATTATAATCGTTGGTTGCAATATGAGAGTGGTGAAAACAATGGGGGGCTATGATTCCACAAGAGAGAGGGGCTAAAGGGGGTTTTATTCATGGGTATTAATCCAACCCACATTCCTAAAATTACTATCAATGTGTATAGCCTTATATTTTGTTGTTGAGTGTTCCCAAAGCCAATCATTGAATTCATGTAATAGGGTGGGTGTGAGGAGTCACATCCCATAGTTATTGGGAGCATGGGGATGAAGTACAATCATCTTTGGGAAGAGTGAGAATCAAGCAAGTAAGGGAGAAGAAGAGAAATTTGTATAAAGAAAGTAGAATGTTTTTATATGCAGATTTTGGGCAGCGAGAGAGGAGCTAAGTGTTGGGAAGAGCATCAACCATGATATGATTGAAGACAACCATTGTTTGTCTATAATTTATGTTGGAAATTTGGCATGTGTGCCTGTAAAACGAGTTATAAGTCTATAGTGCATTTTCCTAATGAGGAAATGGTTCAAGAGCCTTGTTAAGGCTACTGTGAACACTTCTAGAGCAATTGAGAGTTCCTAGAGTCCCCAACTGATAGATTTCCTATCCAACCGAGTGCATTGGAAGCCTTGATAAATGAATGGTACAACCCGATGGATTGAGAGCAATGAAGGGGTACATCTCTTGGGTTGTATAGGTTGTGGGGAAGAGAGTTGGTGGATTGGAATTGTTGTTGGAGTTTGGAGCTTGGGTTTGGGGGTTGTTGTGTGTGGAGAGTGGACAACCAAGAAGGACGGGTCTCCTTGTGGACTCATAGCCTCAACTCGGGGGTGGCCTATTATTGATGTATCCAGTTGGTTATATTTATAAACATATAAGTTCTCTATTGTTTTTAATATGATTATTCTGTTGTGTAAATGTTTTATTTGAATGATGTGTGTGTTGTTGTTTTGCTTGAAAAATTGCATTCATGTTTTAATATATGTTGTTAGATGCATGTTAAATTATGGGCTTGTTGCCCCTTGCTTTATTTTATAAGTATAGGGCTTTTTAAAATTTTATGTGTTAGCAGGTTAGGTCATTTTTGTAGTGACGAGACTCAACTTGGAGGTTGGGTATGTTACAAATTGGTATCAGAGCCACAAGTTCAACACCAAGTCTGCATGGGCTAGAAGCAGCACACAGAAGCTGGAATTGCATATTTAAAATTCATAGAATGTTTGCAAATGGTTTTTCAAAATTTTCAGGAAGAAGTTGGAGAATTTGCCTATAAATTTGGCGAAATTTGAGTTCAGGGATTGAAAATCCCCAATTTTAATCTTTGAATGCACATTTTTGGGCCTGTGATTGGTCAATTTTTGGAAATTGTAGAGTAGCCATGGTGAAATTGTTCAACAACACAAGTATTCCAACAGAGGACGAAAACCTTCAGTAACCACTCACATAACCAGATCAAATATCAACACACTGATGTTTTCACGTGGTAAAACCCTAGGGGAAACATCCACGGCCCCAACCAACGCGGCCACTTGGAGCAATTTATTAATGCAAAGAAAAATATTACAGAGAGATTTTACAAGAGAGTTTCTCACAATCGATCATCGACAAATGACCCTCCATGCTCTCTAAATAGAGATCATGGACCAATCGGGTGTTAAGCCATGGATCAATGGTCGTTGAGATCGAGGAGAGTATGAACCGTTAGATCACTCTATGTCAAGAACATATCGTGACCGTCAGATTTCCTAACTACAAATGCATACTAATGCATACTAAAGAAACACACTTTTACCTAACAACACATTAGACCAAGTAGATTTTAACTAACTCTTAAGTGTCTAAATATCCTAACATCCCCCCTTAAGAACAACTTGGGATAGGATTGAAGGATTTAAAATAGTGACACAATAGGAGAAGGAAGGAGGCATTAGAGCCTATCCCCCCTTAATGACAACTTCCTGAACTCCTAACATAGCTCGAATTTTGGAAAACTTCGCTTTTGTAAGAGACTTTGTGAAAATGTCTGCAACTTGATCTTCTATAGGGAAAAAGAGCACTTCAATAACTTGATCATAAATGAGTTTTCTAACAAAGTGCATGTGTAGCTCAATGTGTTTGCAACGTTGATGTTGAACTGGGTCTTTGGTGAGCTTGATGGCACTCTGATTCTCACACCAAAGGCTTGTCGGATGTTGTTGCTGGAATCCAAACTCTGAAAGGATTTGTCGAAGCTACAAGGCTTCCTGACTTGCATTTACCATTGCTCGGTACTCTGCTTCTGCTAAAGAAAGTGCAATAGCATGTTGTTTCTTACAGGCTCAAGTGACAGGTCCTGAACCAAGGTTGAAAACATAACCTGCAATAGACTTCCGATCATCAGGGTCGCCGACCCAATATGAATCAGTGAAACCAACCAATAAAGGAGTCCCCCCTGAACTGTAATGTATCCCAAACTGAACTGTACCACGAACATAACGAAGTATCCTTTTAGCTTCTTTGGAATGGCTTTCATGGGGTGTTTGCATATACCGAGAAACAAGACCAACAACAAAGGAAAGATCAGGACGGGTATGAGTCAAGTATAAGAGGCTACCAACTAACTGACGGTACAAGGTGGCATCAACTTCGGGAGAAGTATAGGTGGCAGTAAGCTTGACTCCAGACTGGAAGGGAGAAGGGGTTGGTTTACAACCATCCATGTGAAAGCGACGAAGAAGGTCACAAGCATACTTAGACTAGGAAAGAAAATTTCCTTCATTGGTTTGCAAAACTTGGAGGCCAAGGAAATAGTGCAAAAGACCTAAGTCTGTCATTTCAAATTTATTCTCAAGGCTAGTTTTCACATGGTTTAAAATTTTTGAGTCACTACTAGTAAGGACAAGGTCATCAACATAAAGGACAAGG
>JASDQU011401731.1:48981-59554 GCA_032191745.1 Picea mariana
GCTATCTGAATCAAAGTGTTATTTCTGTTGCTATTGCGTATATCATTTCTGTGTATTGTGAAGATTATGCTGGATATTTTACTGTCATTCTGTTATTTCTAGCATTTCATTTCTATTCTGCATATTTTATATATCTGATATCTTGCAGCAATCCTTTTCATTCGTCATTGATCTTACTATTTATATTCCTTTACAACTCCTCGCATTCTTCTTTGTTTCTTTAAACTCTAAAGAATGCAATCCTTTTCATTCTTCATTGATCTTACTAGTTATATTCCTTTACAACTCCTCACATTTTTCTTTGTTTTTTAGTTCCCTCTGTTAATTTTTCATCTTCCACTAAACACTTCAAATATAAACTTAATTGTTCACCTTCTTTTACAACCTTTAAACTTCCTCCCTAACCTAAACACTTCAAATATAAACTTAATTGTTCACCTTCCTTTACAACCTTTCAACTTCCTCCCTAACCTATTTGTTCTACCTTCCTTTACCACCTTTCAACTTCCTCACATACATTGATACACTATCACACAACCTCCTTATCATAATCATCCATACTTATCATCACACTTGTGAACATCATCATGCTTTCAACACTTTTCACCACCCCACCTAAACTTTGTGTTGCCCTTTTTTTCCTTTTTTTTCTTTCGTGCATACTCTTCTACTTGTTATAACTCATGCTTCTTTTGGAATACTCCCACACCACATTAAGAAAAAAGAGGTAGATTAAAGAAGGAGGTTAAATCAATTTTCAATATCCTTCCGTTGTTACAATCGTGACATATCACATGCCAATTATAATTTTTCATATGATAATCCAACGTAATGTGGAATAATGATGTCTTATGAAACTTAGTACGCTAAATTGAATTGGTCACAAAAGCCTACGTGCTAGAGAAAAAATACACATAATTTAGCGAAAGTTTGAGTTTTAATTATAACTTAATGTGTTAGCGTATGTGTGTGAATTAGCAAAAGTTTGAGTTTTAATTATAACTTAATGTGTTAGCGTATGTGTGTGAATTAGCAATGAGATATGCTTCTCTTACAATGGTTTGGAATAACTTTTATAACTATAAGATTTTATTTCTGTTTTTGTGTATTATCTTATATTGATTGTGAGGGTTAGTGTGTGATAGTATATAAGTTTTAACATGTCATAATCTTTATGTTAATGGGAAAAGCCACAAGGGAATGGTGTCTCCTATTAATATAATGGTTGATTATTTGTGGGGTGAGTATACTTATTGTTTGACCTCTCCCTCCTCTTTTGTGGGACATGTTGTGTGGGTTCATGTGCGTGAAACAACGACATATACGCCTAGCTTGTGGTATCTTGGAAATGCTCTTATAATTATTAAATCTTCATTTTTCTTGTGTGTTATTCCACATTAGTGATGAGGGTAGACTTGTGACAACATGTAAGTTTCAACCATACAGGCTTCACCTTGTAGACCAATATCTTATCATGTTTATTCATAAAGGGGGGTTTAAATTTGTGAAAAATAAATTCAATATATTGTAGTTATTGGGGGGTGATGTAGGGTATCAAGGAGTTTATAGGTATTGTGGGCTATAAAAAGGGGTATCTAGTAAAAATAAGGTTTTTTTATTATTGGAAAGATGTATTGAGAGAGGGATTCAACAAAAGGATTTTGGGAGGTATTTATCAATATCTAGTGAAATTAGGGGTATTATTTAATATCCCATGAATGCACATGATATGTCGAAGATTCATCGAGTGAAGACCCCGTGGTCTCAACATATCATGATGATCATGGACGCAATCACAAAGGGGTGATGTCTCCTACGAATATAATGGTTGATTGGCTATGGAGTGAGTATGCTTGTTGCTTGTCCTTCCCCTTCTCCATGGGAGGTGTTGTGTGAGGGTGTGCATGTGTGTGCAACAAGAGTCGAATATGCCTATCTTGTGGCATCTTGGAATCGCTTTTACGACTATAAAATCTCCTCTCCTCTTGTGCATTATCCCACATTGTGAGGATTGGTCCGCAACAACATATAAGTCTGAACATGTGATGATCCTTATGTCAATGGGGAAGTCCACAAGGGATTGGTGTCTCTTATTAGCATAAAGTTAATTAGTTGCAAGGTGAGCATATCTATTGCCCAATCTTTCCCTTCTCCTTGATAGGTGTAATGTATAGGTGCATGTGTCTTAAAATTGCTTTTGCATTATCTACATGCAATGATTCTTATGTTAATGGGGGCATCCATAAGGGATTGATGTCTCTTATTAACATAACAATTATTTAGTTGCAGGTTGAGTATACCTATTGCTCAACTTTCTCCTCGTCCTTGATGGAATGTATTGTGTAGATGCATATGTTGTGGAATTGTTTTCACAACTATACAATCTACTTTCCATATTCTTCCTCCATATCATCTAAGAAATTATTTCATACAATACTCTTAATCAATTCATTATCATCTTAAAAAAATTATTTCATACAATACTCTTAATCAATTCATTTTATCAGAAAATTGGTTATTAAAATTAAAACTTTTCAAGAAACATAATATCCTTCTTACAATTTTAAACATTTAAAAAAAAAATAGTATCCTTCTTAAAATGTAAACGTTAAAAAAATTTAAAAAAATAATTTAAAAAAAAAAACCAATTAGTGGATATTTCAAACCCATTTCGTCGAAATATTTCTTAAGATCAACCTAGTGATTGTGTAAGACATCAAATTTAAGAACTTGACTATTAATTAACAAGTTTAATATATACACGTACGAAATGCTTGCTTTGTGGGGTGTCAAAAAACATATAAGATCATCACGGAATTCTTGTTTTGTGGGGTGTAAAAAAACAGATAAGATAGAGTGAATGCTTACATTACTATGCATGGAAACCAAAGAAGTAATAAGTAAGCCATCGAAATTTACAATGGAGTTAAACCCTAGGGTAAAAACTTTATTTTCAAAGATTAAAGTGTATTTTTTAAGTATAATTAATGATCCAAATAGTACATATATTTTAGGCGAGGCTCTAACATGAGCTTTTTCGAATGATTCTCTCAATATTAAAAATAAGCTTTAAACATGTAACCGTTGTACATATAAACCCACTCAACTTAATTCACTTTCAAACAACTATTTATCCATTACTCACACACTCACACTTTAAGTAAGTAGGAATTATATTTTAACACTCATGTCTAACTAAACTCACACATAAAACCAACGAGAAAAAAAATCCAAGGGTATGCATGTCGCATTGAACAATGTATACCTTTTACCTCATGCAACTTCAATTCACTCCTCAGTATAAAAATGGAATTGCATATTTATAAAATACATATGCTATCTTGCACTTGCCACACTTGTACTTTCTCTCAAGACTAGCTCTATGCATATAGCATTCATAAAGGTACCATACACCTCTTTAATCCTTACCTGTATCAATACACAATTGCATTCTCTTAAGATATCCATAAGAATTTCCATCTTCATCCAACTTTTAAGGATTTCTATATGCCAACATTTTTTTTTTGCTCTCCCTTGCGTATTTAGATACATTGTTATCGACAAGGGCATAAAGTTGCTTTCCAAAATTGTTGCAACAAAAATAGGCGCATGTTATCAATCTTAAAAATGTGCATGCTCTAGGAACATGTACATATTCCCATTTGAATTGCTTCAGCCCTTATTCAACCTCCACGCACTCCCATGCCCACATTAACATAGAATTTAATATACGTGTAACAAATATGCATGCGTTATCAACACGTGGTCGTTCCTCTATCTAAAAGAATAATAAAAAAAATACTTGTTACAACTAAAACGATTAGTAAACCCTTTGTACGGAACATGTGGTCCAAGAATGGGATATGGGACTTATTAAAAGTGTTAGCACACCAATAGTGGGTCTCTTGGCCCAAGTCATGCCTTGGTATCTAACATGAGTGTCTTATAATGCCTATAAACTTCTTCTAAAACATATTTATGGAAAAAAATAACTTTTAAGGCCATATACTCCACTTATGTGGAAAAAGTGTTTAATACAAAGAAGAAGGTAAATTAAGTAAACAAATTCATTAAGAATTGTATAAATGGCTATATAAAATTCCTGCAACAATGTTAAAGTGGATGAAGGGCCATTTCCTTTTATTTATTTTTAGATTCTTTGGTAATTAACCATCTTTTTCAGTGACATTACAACGTTTCAAATTAATTTTAATAAAAAATAATTTAGGCCATAAAGTTAACATTGGTTACCCATATGATACCTTTTGAGGTCATTAGTAGCTTGCACCAACACCAAATTAAGAATTAATTATAAACACTAATATTGGCATGGAAAAAATAGTGTACCCTAGCTGCAGGGAAGAATCCCTCTTGATCTCGCCAACTCTCCCATGATGTAATACATGAAGAATTCATACAATCCTCATATAATCGTCTCTGCCATAAACTTTTCCCCAAAATATGGTATTCTCACAAACCCTACACGTGTTTTCTACAACTTTAGCTTTCCTTACAAGTGTTTAAAAAAGATAGGAATATAAATATACTCACAATGTAGATGCATAACATATTACCAATGGTTAGTTTCTAAATGAAGGAAGCACATCCAACCATTTTCCTTTGATGACCGAATTCTTTAGACAATTGTAGCAACCTTTCCTCTCCTAAGGAATTAATAATTTTGATAATAATGCCTAGTCATTGTTATGATGTCATGCTAGGTATCTTTCACCTACTAGAGGTATATGGGCGCCACAAATAGGTCTTGAGCACTAGGAATGGTTCTCAAGTTTTAACTAGTGTCAAAGGAAGAAAACATGACCCTTAGCCCCAAACAAAGCTTCTCAGATCAAGTTCCATTAAAACAACAAGGAGCCACACCTCTCTAGGGGGTCTTTGACATTCAAATTAGATATCCATGCCATTAGTAGGGTTTTAACACCATGGATGGGTTTCTAGTCCTCAATCATCATCAAAGAATGAAAAGAAGTGTCGTACAATATTGTTGAATCTTCTCGAGATAAAGCTCATCCTTGGACAAGTGCTTGGACCAACACATGAGAACTTTGTAGGGTTTTTTTTTCCCTCTAAGAGGGATACTGACACCCTGAGTAGGATTTGTGAATTGAAAATGGGTGTTGAGGATTAAACATGGTTAGGGGGATACAATGTCCTTAATCCATAATTGAACCTTCTCGAGCTTAAGCACCATGAACAACACCTAGAAACCACAACATGAGTCCTCTCCAAGGAGTCTTTGAAATCTAAGTTGAATATGGGTACCATTATGAGGTCTTGGGAATCATGGATGGTCTCATGTCCTTGACCACTATTGAGGGATGGAAGTAAGAGCCTTTAGCCATAAACCTTGCTTCTCAAGCTCAAGTGCCATGGATGAGTCCTCAAACCACCACAATGATTCCATTAAAATTTAATTCCCTTGTTTTATAAAGATGTAATGGGATGAGCAATCATCGAAATTTATTCCATGAATCTTTTGTACTATCCAACAAGCCCCATGAACGATCCTTGTTTTGAATATATTTTAAGGTGTAGGCCATTCCTTAATAGCCTCAATCTTCTTTGGATCTAGTACTATTCCTTCCTCTAACATGATGTGTCCCAAGTAATGAATTTTCCTCTGATAAAAGGAACACTTCTTAGCTTCACATACACATGATGCTCTCTTAGTACTTGTAGTGCTAACCTCAAGCGCTCTTCATGCTCCTCCTCTAAATTTGAACAAATAATAATTCCATCTAGAAATACACTGAAAAACTTATCCAAGTAATTTATAATATTCCATTCATGAAGCACATGAAGGTAGCTAGTGCATTTATTAATCCAAATGGCACCACTACAAATTTACAGTTCCCATACCTAGTTCTGAACATTTTCTTACCAATGTATTTATTCTTTATCCTTATCTAATGGTAGCTTGACCTTAGATCTATCTTTGAAAATATATTTTCTCCTCTCAATTGATCAAATAGGTGATCAATTCTTGGTAAAATATATTTACTTCTCATAATGACCTTGTTCAACTATCTAAAATCAATGCATAGCTGCAAAGTCCCATCTTTATTCTTCACAAAGTGTACTAGTGCTCCCCAAGAAGAGATACTTGGGTGTATATACCCCTCCTTTAGCAATTATTCTAATTGCATTTCCATATCCTTCAATTCGAGTGTAATCATTCAATATGGAGTCTTAGATATTGGAGAAGCTCTATGAATCAAATTAATAGAGAAATCAATATCTCTTTTTGGTGGTAAACTTGGTATTACCTCAAATACATTTTCATACTCTTGTAGCACCAGGAAGTCTTCAAGATTTGGGCTTATACACTTTCCTAGATATACCACATGAGCTACATACAATTGGCACCATTTCCTAAATCATCTCTCATCCATAAGGATGAAATATGGACCCTTATAGAAATGGGTCTGGGAATGCCTTTCAATTCGAGTGTACTCATTCTATATGGACTCTTAGATATTGGAGAAGCTCTAGAAATCAAATTAATAGAGAAATCAATATCTCTTTTTGGTGGTAAACTTGGTATTACCTCAAATACATTTTCATACTCTTGTAGCATCGGAATGTCTTCAAGATTTGGGCTTATACACTTTCCTAGATACTCCACATGAGCTACATACAATTGGCACCATTTCCTAAAGCATATCTCATCCATAAGGATGAAATATTCCTTATAGAAATGGGTCTGGGAATGCCTTTCACTATCCTCTACTTTCCTTCTTCATCAAGACAAGCATAAGTTTTATTATGACAATCTAGAACAGCATGACATGCATCCAACTAGTTCATTCTAATAAGAACACCATATAAACCAAGTGGTGTTATGTTCAATTCTACAACATTGATGACACCATCCATATCTAATGGGAAACCTTTGATAATTTCATTAATTTTCCTTTTAGTTCTAGTATCCAATTTAAACAACCATGATTCTCATGCTTACATTTTTTTTAATAAAAAAGTTCAACCAAATCAAAGGAAATGTAACTGTGACTTTCCCCTAAATCAACTAAAATGAAAATAGGTTGATTGGTAATCTTACCTTCAACCTCAATCATGTGTGATTGATGGTTTCCCTATCAATTTTCTAGGGTAGAATATATTCTTGGGATGTTATTGCCCACATATTCCACTGTAGTTTCCTCTTTATGTTGTGCACGTTCCTCATTTTCCCTTCCTTTTGAGGCTAATCTATGTACAAATGGTTTCCTTCACATCCCCAACATTTTATTTCCTGCCTTACCCTTTTTTCAAAGGATTCTTCCATCTTATATCCAATCTAAGCTAGCCGGTCCTGCTCATATGTGTTAGGACTATTCATGAAGAATGGAGGTTGAAATCAGTTCTTCCTCTGATCTTGATTTTCCTTTTTCTTATCTCTCCAAGACTTATGAAAATATACTATGCCTTTTCTCTGGTCATACAAGTATTTATCTTTCCTTATCATTTCTTCAAGAGTTTTAGGTTACTCAAATTGAATTTTGTTTTTGTATAATGAAGGAAACCCACATTGGAACCTTTGTATCTTCACCAAGTCTTCTCTTTAATATTGCCCACATATATTAGCAACTCCAAAAACTTCTTCTCTTATTATTCCATAGTCATATTTCCTAGGTCGAGTTCAAAAAATTCCTACAGCTTCTTATCATAGTAATTCTCAGAAATATACGTATGCTAGAAATACTTCTTGAGCTTCCAGGAAATTCTCCTCTCATTACATGCTTAACTTTCATTATCTAATCCCACCAAATAGAAACTTTCCCATGTAGATTTTATTTAGCAATTCCGGTTTCTAGATTGGATGAGTAGTTATGCAACTGCAAGTACTTCCTTATTCCCAACAAATAAGATTCAACATTCTCTCCCATCTTTTTTTCACCATCAAAGTTGGTATTTTGATCCTTCTAAGCTCTCCTTGCAATTGGTTTTTCTCATACCTTCTCCTTTGATGTCTAAACAGAGACACTTCTGAGATACTCTACGATTCTCCATGTGCATATGGCTTCCTTGTTGAAGATGGTGAGTAATGATGCCTTCAAGTTCCACTAGCACTTCTTTTGTGTTGAGATATTCCACGTTTTTCTCTTTTTGAATGGACTTTTCTTCCTTCCTCATACCTCGAGGTTGATCCATTCTTCATTTTCTTTTGCAAACGATTTAAGTTCTATAGTAATTGACTATTTAGTTGATTTTTCTCCTCTTGAGCTTTCAACATCCTCTTATTATCATCTCCACACCTCCATATTCAAACTCCTTACTTTTTGACCATCTCTAATGGATCCATTATCTTTCCATGCTCATTAAACTGTGTCTCTTCTATGTTGATATTCAAGACTATAACTTATTCTTCATGGATGTCATGTCTTTTTCTATCTTCCACGTCTCCTTTATGATAATATTCTTAAATTTTGTTCTTCACTTTCCCTTGTTGTACCTTTGACTCTACAAGAAGTGTGCATACAAATAAATTGTTAGATACATCTCAATTCCAAGTATGTACCATTTTCTTTCAAATGATGGTAACTATGCATTATCAAATTAGGGTTATAGTTCTCTTCTTATTCTCAAGTTTTGAAGATTTTAAAAGCAATTCTCCAATGTTTGAGCCAAAAAAATTATTCCCCTTTGAATTATCCTTCCAATTACTACATCCATACCTAAATTGGGATTCCAAACTAGGAGTTGTGGCTTTATACAATCCTTTCTCCTCATAGACAGTTTTTCAAACACTCAGCCTACAAACTGCATTTTGCAAAAAATTCACAGAGCTAACTCTAAAATTTAGGCATCACTTCATTTATGCCCCCATAAGCTACCAAAATACTCTAGGGCCTTCTAATTAGGTAATTGTAGTACTCAATTCAACATTTCAAACTTCAAGCACTATTTTCCCCAATTCTTCTAATGAACAATTTTAGTCAAACACTTGTCTCAAAAAATGCAATTTCTTCATATACAACTGATTTT
The DNA here is from genome assembly GCA_032191745.1 of Picea mariana. NCBI lineage: Eukaryota > Viridiplantae > Streptophyta > Pinopsida > Pinales > Pinaceae > Picea > Picea mariana. The sequence continues at coordinate 57,988 of JASDQU011401731.1, forward strand.
TGGCCCATAGGGCCCTAGTGTTGTAACTAGTAGCTTTGATATCATTCTATTAAAACATACCCAAAACCCTCTATGCACTTTGACGATATAGGGTACTTATTTTTGCCACTCAAATTTGAACCAATTCACTAAGCAACTAATTTATTGTTCTATCATTTTATATTTACTATGAACATCCATGACACTATACATTTATGCAACCTAAATGTACAACCATTCCATTATTCATGAATCCATAGATCCTAAGAGTAGGCCAACACAGACAGTGTAAAGAACAAAAATAGAAAATAATTCAACCATGCCATAACCATAAAAAAACAATATTAAATTCAACACAATTCACAAATACAATTAAGAACACTTCTCTGTTTGGAAATTTTCACCAACTACCTGGATAAGAGGGACATTCCACCCAACCATAGACTTCCTACTACACCAGCTATCTCTACAATAGAGACCACCCCAAAGCTGAGGCTATGAATCCACAAGGGGCACACTGTTCATAAGGTTGGTTCTAATTTCTCTTCTCACGGTCCAATTCTCAGCTTCACTGTAAGGTAGCTAGAGAGGTAGTGGGGGGGCCCAGAGGGCCCATAGTGATAACAATGGAGGTTATTCAATGTAAGGTGGACTAGGTCCACTATATTATTAAATAAGACCCACTATGGTAGTTAGATATAATAAATGTAAGAGGACTTCTTAGAAGGTTCTACTTCTAGAAGATTCCTCCTCTAGAATGTTCTTGGATGATGGTAGAACTATATAAATGGGTTCAAGCAATGTAATGAGACATGAAAAGAAGTATTGTATTTGGAGCTGAAGCTCAATAGGAGGATGCCCCCTCGAAGAGGCAAATGAACAGAAGAGGATCCCTTCCATAATAGGATCCATTGTATGGTGTTGCCCTACCTGAAGGGTTTGGTAATAATAAAGTTTGGTTGCTTCTATCTTTGCTCTATGGATCTATTTTGTATTCAGTAGTTGTGTTGATTATATCTTCAGATTTGGTATTGGTTCTTAACAACTTGTTAAGAACCTGAATAGATCTATCAATATAATAACCACTAATACTGAATACACAATAGATCCACAAAGCAAGATAGAAGAAACCACATTCTATTATTATCAAACCCTTGAGGTAGGGAAACACCATACAATGGATCCTATTATGGAAGGGATCCTCTCCTGTTCACTTGCCTTTTCGAGGGGGCATCCTCCTATTGAGCTACCGCTCCAAATACTATACTTCTCTTCATGTCTCATTACATTGCTTGAACCCCTTTATATAGTTCTACCATCACCTAAGAACATTCTAGAGGAGGAATTCTAAAAGTAGAACCTTCTAAGAAGTCCTCTTACATTTATTATATCTAACTACCATAGTGGGTCTTATTTAATAATATAGTGGACCTAGTCCACCTTACATTGAATAACCTCCACTGTTATCACTATGGGCCCTCTGGCCCCCCCCACTACCTCTCTAGCTACCTTACATTCCATCCCCCTTATGAAAACGTTATCCTCAACGCTGGATGTACAACCATATACCAGGGTCCCATGGATAATT